>OZ016501.1:48683478-48900978 GCA_963966595.1 Physocephala rufipes
TATATATATATATATATATATATATATATATATATATATTACTATACCTAAAAACGTAGAAAGTTAAAGTAGTATTGGGTGCAATATTTTCTGGAATCAACGTTTTAAACCTCTGAGGTAAGCATAAAATTGTTTTTAGCGCTTTCCTCTTTGAAGGATCACCTGTTTCTTTAAGGTGTACGATTTATTGACGATTTTTCCACAGCCTTATCGTAAAAATGTATGAAGGCTGTAGTAATCGATACGATTTATTATCGATATATACTCTTATTTATTGAAATTTATTCCTCGTTTGATTCCTTGAGAATTTTTTTTTTAATTTTGCTATCTGGTATACCATGAGTCTAATGTTGAAATTATCAGGTTGAATATTTTTCTGCTTAAAATTTTATTTACACCAAACTCACCTCGGAGAATTTAAAACTAACCAGATTACTAAATTCATAATTGAAATTGCTGAGCGTTAGATGCAGGAAGAGCGAACAAGTGTCGCCAACGTTGATAATTTGTGTAAAAAAGGTCGTACGAATTTACGATCGCATAGAAGCAGCTCGGTTCAAAATAGACGGTGGGTAATTTGAATATTTCAAACTATGTAAATTACAGGGAGAAAAGAAAGCAAATTATAGAAGAATCAAGGGTAGAAATCTGCAGCCGCTTCAATGAAGTCTATTAATTATTTTTAACGTTTATCAATTTTTCTGTAAGGCAGAAAATACGTTAGTACAGAAATATAAATTTTTCTGAGTCTAAAGCTGAATTTAAAACGATCGGTTGGTCAAGAAACCGCGCCTTTGTATTTTAATGGTTAACAGACAGCTTATTTTGTGAACAACTTTTTCCAATTCTGATCAAATAATCTCAATTCTTAGACAAGGACAATTCTGAAATCAGACGGTTTATTAAATTCCAAGCTCATGGAAGCATCTATAGTCATACGCTTTAGCATTCAGCATCTATAGCCATACGAACGCGAGGATTTATAGTTATAGGATGCCTCCATTTCAGGACTTGCCTATAAATGATTTTTCCTCAATACTAGACCACGATGAGATTAGAAAAAAATTATTTCGAAAAAAAGTAGTGTTTCTTATCGTTCCTGTATTATTATATCTGTTTTTTATTATATTTTATATTACATATACATTAATCGCATTCGTTTTCCTACGGGCATTCAGTTTATGTATTTATAAATCCTCTCCAGTATTTTTAAATTTCATCAAATGAATTTTATGTTGCTTTACAATGAAAAACATGTGCTCTTTAATCCTTTCAGTATGTATGCGTGTATATGGGCGAATGGAATACACTTGTTTTTCAATTTCTTTTCTTTCTTTCCAATTGTTAAGTAACAATTAATTATATTAAGTTTACAGGCTCCCGGTTCTTTAGTTGGTTTTTTTCGTAGATTCGTAATTATTTGTTGGTGTTTACATTTTTTGTCGTGTTCTCATATTTTTTGTTTCAATTATAAATTTTTATTACAATTTAATGCAAAAAATTAAATTACTTAAACTAATTGCTTTTTGCTGGCCTTCTTGTTGTTGTAATATATATCTTTGCTTTTTGTTTACTCTTTCGTTTTCTTTTATTTAAATATAATTTAATTAACAACGACTTAATGGCTATGGTTTTTAAGGGATTGTATGCAAATTATTTCTTTATTTATTAATTTTTGTTTTTGATTTATATCAAATGAACCGTCATTCTAATTAGTGTGAAGCATTTAGAAAAATTATATTTAATTTTCCATCCACGTAGATTTTCATTATCATAAAATTTGCATACAATCCAGGAATAACGAGAGTTAATCAAAAAATGGGAGCTTAGTGTTGAGGTCGTTAAATGCTTTAATGACGGTCACATACTTTCAACTCCGCGCATTAGACGCAACAATTCCTTTTAGCTTCATTGCGTCTGATATTGCGGCAATGCAGCGCTGTACATCATTTGGGGTCCTAGTGCTCCATTAGCGGCTGCAGCTGCTGTAGCTGCCGCCGCTGTAACGCCGGGAACAACAGTACCGGGTACACCCCAAGCGAGATTTGACTGGACCATGCGATAACCTTGAGCTGAATAAAAAAGATTATAAACTTTTAATAGATTTTTGATGTTTACGAATTGTATGCAGTAAAAATAGCGCAGTAATATTTTATACCTCCCGCCTGTTGGGCACTAGTGTATGCGTAAGGATAATAACCCTGTTGCATATATTGGGTTTGCATTTGAGCAGCCGGATAACCCTGTTAAGTAAGAGAACATGAATCGCTAAAGCAGGGTAGTTAAATATTAAGTTCGGCAACTTACGGCTGGTGGATACCAATAACCCATCTGTTGATAGGCAGCAGCCGCGTAAGGATATTGCGCAGCTGCCGCAATCTGTTGTTGAGTCAGTACAGGGCTTGGTAATGCTGCTGCAGTCGCTGCAGCTGCATGATGTTGTGTGGGGATACCGCCAGGACCAATAATAGCACCTGCAGCAGCAGCAGCAACTGCTGCCGCATTGGACATATTGTTTATGTTGGACATATTATTCTCGCCACCATTCTCTTTACCCCAAAAACATTTGACTTGGTTACCATGCACATCAGAATTATGAGTATGTTCAATTGCACGCGCAGCTGAGTCTTTTGTCATAAATTTGATGAAGGCATAGCCTTTGTCTTTGAATACTCGTACATCCTGTATTTGACCAAATTGCATAAAATGTTTGTGCATTAGCTCGTCACTTATAACGTTCGGAGGAAAACCTCCACAATACACCGTAGTATTTGTTGGACTCGATTGATTATAAACATCTTCAAAAGTATGCCGACAATTATTTTTAATACCAATACCACCAGGTTTTGTTGATTCACGAGGAGGTGGTAACTTTCTCGTTGACCAATTCGTTCGTATTGAACGTGAACCAATCCATTGGCCATTCATTGCTTGTATCGCATTCTCAGCTTCCGCCTTTTTTATAAATGATACAAACGCATAACCTCTCGATTTCATTGTTTGCGGATCACGTACAATTCGACAATTCGATATTTCACCAAATGGAGCAAAGGCTTCTCGTAATGTTTCTGTTTCAATTTCGGGACTTAGATCGCCAACAAATATATGATAATGTGAACTTATATCGGTCTTGGGCTGATTGCCAGGACTTGTTGCCCAATTTACCTGATCAATATTAAAAATAATAATTAATTAATTTTTGCCATAGAATTAATAGTATATTCGTAAGTATATTGGATTATTTAGTTAATTACTAACCTTAATTTCCTTATCCAAAAATAAACGTTTATTCATTGCTGTTAAAGCAGTTGCCGCCGCCTGATACGTTGAATATTCTATAAAAGCATACGGATCATTTCCTGGTTCGCGTATTATTTTGCAATTTTTTACTGGACCCATTTGACTGAATAATGCGATTAATAATTCTTCAGAAACTGATGCATCAAGATTACCAACATATAGCGTTTTAGGCTGTGATTCATCCATATTTTTTAATAGAATTTGTTTGTTCCTTTTTATAAAATTGAGAACAAATCAAATCAACGAAAAAAGATTAGCTGCCTTTCTTTGTTAAACAGCCTTAATAATTATCCTGAGAACCTTTACGCCGCTTTACAAAAAACGCTCCGAGAAGCGTAACTTATGATGTATTTTTTAAATATTATACTATATACTATATTATTGGCTTTGAAAAGTCTTTAAAAAATATTTTCAGGGACCGTTTACTAGAAAACGAACACATGTACATATAAAATCTTTGAATCTCTTCGCTTAAAGATTGGCTTAAATATGTACGAATTCAAAATATTCGAAAATTTCTTCTCTTCTTCAACTTCTCTCATCTGCTTTAATGTGTTCAAAATATTAATTGCCTTTAGTAAAAAATACTAAAACATGATCTCTCATTTGCACTTTTGCCACATTGGATTTAATCTGTAGCGATGATATCCTTTGTTTCCAGGAAATGTCTGCGAAAAAAATGACAGAATGGAATAAAAATATTTAATTATGGAGTAAACTATATAAAAATTTCTTATTAAAACAGCATGACAGAAAATATTCAGCCTTTCTAATGGAAGAATTCAATTTTATAGGTGTTTAAGTGAATGAGTTTCTTATTACGCTTCTAAATTCTCGCGCTCCAAATACAAAAGGGCTGACCGTCTTGAAAATATTTCCCACAATATCGTGAAGGAATGGGGAACACCACAAAAATCAGGTATAATTTGGTTCCGATATTGCGGCCTGATATTAGAGGTCGCCTTGCAATTGTGGCATACCCTGTATTAAAAAAATTTTGTAAAAAAAGATTATTGTACCAGTGACAATTTAAAATAAGACTATCTATCGGCGTTGGGGCTATAAAACTCCTGCTATATCCTCTACACCCGGCAGGCGACTCAACGATTACGATTCACAACTCTCTGAAAAAGTATGAAAGAAACTAATAAGAAACTCACCAGACAGTAAGTAGCTTTTCCATAAAGGTATGAAACTCGTAATGATCTAGCATAGATATTATATCCCTTAAATTAATTCGTACATTAAAACCTTTACTGAATTTTATTTACCCATCTAGGATCTCACTGAGGTTTTTAAATTATAGAAAAAAATTAATATGAATGAAAGTAACTAGAAAGCCCGAAAAAGAAAATGAATTTAGAGCTAGAGGTAAAGTAAATGCAAACCGGGGTCATACTATAGTCGTACTCCTCATCCTACAGCTGTTTCGCTATATATTTCAACTTGTCAAGTCACAAATTGCAAATGACAAGACGATAAAAAATTGAATACGCGCGGTGGAAAGCGTATTCTCACTGCGGACCAACATATTAAAATAAACATGAGGAGTATTTGACATCAGAATGGCTTCATTACAAATAATATAGAATTTTCGTTTTGCAATTTAAATTTATATATTACTAAATTGATTGCTCATCTTATGATGCCAAAATCAATTCGCTTACGTCGCTTAAGCATAGCGGAGCACAATGGGTTACCTTGTGCTCGTATGCTATTCAAGCATTCAACTCAGACCTTAGTAGAATTTTTGTTCCATGCCAGGATCCCTGGAGACCTCCTTAGATATTGCCACTGAAATCTTGAATATTCACTCAGAAACAAGCTACTTCTAATACATATAAATCACCGTTGAACTAATGTATAAACGAAAATATGTCCCTGCCTTATTTCTCTGGCGACACTGCAATATAACACGAAACACTTTTCGCGTCCTCTATACATCTGCTGTTAAATAAGCTTATAAGATCGTGTGAAGAAACATCTATAGTATTGAAATATTTAAGTGTAGTACTTTTTCACTTTATCTAACGTTGACGATTCGGTATAAAAGATTTTTCGCGAATTGGTTTTGTTCCTTGCTTGATTAAGAAAATTAAGCAAAACTCAACGAAACTGAGTAAACAATATTCAAAATATTTCAGTAATTTGAAATAAGGTAATCGTTTGATTTTTATGTCGGCATTAGTTACACACTAAAATATAATAGTACGCAATTACGGAGAATATAGTCAACGATATGGACTTTCCAATGCATTCTACTATTGATTGCCAAATCCTGGACCACAATCTCATACGAGAGTTAAAAAATAATCCTAATTCGCCGCTTGAAACAGCGGTTTGACGCTTATCTTTAATGATGTTTTAACGCGCTAGACTACATGAGATGTACAATGTTATTGTTTCATCGTCTCGTATTCACAGTACTGATGTACAATTGTTGTTTTGGTATATTATTAAGTGCAATAATGTATAAAGAATAGGTCTAAGGGCAAATTTGAGCCTCAAATACACTAGTTAGAATATAATTCAGAAAATTAATAACGCAGTTTAAGGTTGGTCATTTGTCACGATTATAAAAGTTTTAAACTTTCAATTTAAACATCAAAATTTTAAATTTCCTGTACTCGCTGTAGAAGCTTTGCAGACGAAATGGGTTTGGTTCTTTGTACACATGATTGTTGATTTCCCGGCGGAGTACAATATTTCTGAGATCGGATTAGTAAAATTCAAAGGCGTATGTATAGTGTCCCATTTTTCTAGCTCTGGCTCCACATACATATAGTGGCTGATTAACTGACGCTAATTTACCATAATCAACTCAGATTATCGAAGTGTCTCCATTGAGTTAAAATATAGCGAAATGTCATTAGTTTGATTAGTTATATTAAAATTCTATTGGCATTTGTTTCATTACAATTGGGTACATGTTTATTTTCACATGTTTTAATTTCATAAATTATCTAAATCACCAGGGTTGAACGAGAATTTTACTTGATTTTCTCCTGAATTAATTTATTATCCGGTTCGTGAGTAGATAATAAACTGCATGGGTTCTCAAGAAAAAATTTATGTATAAACATATTGTTAACATGACCTAGAATTACTGATTTGCTTTCTTAATAATTGAAACACTGAGGGCTTCTGGGGATGCTTTCATTGAATTACTAGGAGCACTTATCAAAGTGTATGTTTATAACAAGTAGTCGTATTTATAAAACACATGCGAGTATACGAAAGGATTTAATTAAAATGCAGATTCAGGCGATCGTGATTTTAAATATTAATCTTAACACATGCGATCCTGTGAGTATTGTCGTAAATTTTCGACTGGTATGTACTGTTTTGGTGAAATCCGAACTTCCTCCCACTGCATATGAAATTAATCTCTTCTCAGTATTATCCCATTCACACCCAAATAAGGTAAAATATTAACTGTTTTAATATTTGCATACTACTAGTGGAAAATACATTTTTCCTTAAAATCGGGTTTCATAGCATAACTACGTACAAAATTAAATTTTTTCTATATTTTTCTTAGTTAAAAGAAGGTTAATTATAGAAATTAATCTAAGGGTCCAGTAATTGAAGTTGCAGAGTGTAAAATATTTGGCGAAATAGGAAGCGTTAAAAAAGTGTATTAGACCCGTACGATAATCTGTAAACCACCCTAATCATATGGTTATTTGTTAACTGTTATTATTGACAGAAGATTTCATTTCGTGTCCCTGCCTTCGCATTTTACGTAAAATTGATTGGGGCTTTCTTTTTGGGAGGAAGTAATGGCATGCATTTGCAATCGCCTGAAGCTTATATTATTTGGAAAGTCATTAACACGATATATTGCAATGTCGGCTCAACTACGTGCAGAGGAAGCGTTGGAGAAGATTAAGGAAAACAATCCTTTCTATAGCAAATATGCGGAGAGAATAGTCAAGCTGCAGCAGTCCTCGCCGGAAGATTTTTTGAAACGTGTTGACAAGGTTGTGAATCCAATAAAAGGGGGAAAGTCTCAAACTCGGTTAGTATCTTGTCCCTTTTTGATAAAAAATTTAAGTTGATATCCCTAATTCTGTTAAAGGACTTATTCTGAATTGCTGAATCCCAAACCACCGAGTTCAGAAAAGGTTGATGGAGAGATACCATATAAAAAGTTAAGCGATATTATGAAATTGAATCTAGTGGAGGATAAAAGCGCAGATGAAATAACAAAGATTTGGTTCGAATATCATAAAACCAAAGACGTATTGGTTGCTACTTTAACTCTGGAGCAATTTGATACTCTCATATCTCGAGCCAAAGAGTTTCCGATATTTATATTACCACTCCCTAGAAGTGAAGGATTCGAATTCTTTCTGTTGCAATTTGCCGCAAATACCGTGCACTTTACACCGTTAATCGCTTATCAGGTCTGTTTTGATGCGTAGAATTAAAAAAAACGACTGAATATTCTGTTTCCTTTTCTTTAAGGTCCATGGCGAAAATGCTCCTGAATGTCTCACTCTGGTGCATTACACGGAGCTGAGAAATAAAAATATCATATTAATGCGTGGGGAATATGATAGCAAAGTTCTTAATGGCACAGAAGCTCAGTGTTTGGCCAATCAGCTGCAGATGTTTTATTGTAAAACAGATGAATCTAAAATAGAGTTACTGAAGAAATTCACCAATAATCCGAATGAATTTAAGCATGTCGATTTGATCAAGGAGGTCGAAAATATTCAAATTCAGTAATAAGAAATTAAACTTTTATTGTAAAAATTTAGTTAATTAAAATTAGTTTAAATAAATTACTGAAAAATACAAAAAAAGGAACGAACTTTTTGTAAACTTCGGTAGCATCTCGTAGATGATATACGAAAGTGGGCGGATCTAGTCACTCATTAAAAACATGTCAGAAAAATTGAATATGGAAACAAAATCAAATTCTTATAGGTCTCATTTATGGATTTCAATTATGATGATTTAATGAAGAAAATCGGTGATTGCAAAATTTATTTTTCCTCTAGATTTTAATTAAGATTTATTTAATAGGCATAGGAAAATTCCATTATCTCGCAATTCTTAGCACAGGATTAATATATATGGAAACTATAAATGAGACAATTGGTATGGGTATAACCACCGTTGCGGCAACTTGCGACTTTTCCATGAATTCTGGAGAGAAGGCGCTTTTTATGTGTTCCCCTTTCTTTGGTGAGTGATTCAGGCTATTTTAATGGCCATTATTGTTTACCGTTCTTCTTCCAGGTATTTTAATATCAAACCTTTTTTGGAATTACGCTTGTGATATTCGAGGCCCCCGTCTCACATTAATTTTATCATCGTTTCTGACCATTGCATTAGCTTTGATCTCAGTTTTTATGCATGGTTTCTACATGTTTTTGCTAGCTCGATTTCTTATGGGCCTCGCGTAAGTATTCAGATTTACAGAAAAACAATATAAATTTATATAATGTTTCAAAATGGAACAGTGTTGCTGGAGCTATTTCCATCAGTGCAGAATATTTGAATGCATTTTATCCACGAGACAAACGCTCTTATATTACCTTAGTGTTCGCCATGTTTGGCCCCTTGGGAGCAATTTATGCTCCAGGTAAGTTTCTTGGATTTCGAGACGTATAGCATCATGTATTAAGTAACTGATTTAAATCAATATAGGCGTGGGATTCTTTAATTTAACGACTCTATGGAAACTGACTATATGGAGTGATTTTTTCTTTAGCCCATGGCGTCTTCAATTGGTTTTAAATATTATACCCGGCGCAATTGGTGTCTTGATTCTATTGTGGTTACCGGAAAGTCCTAAGTTTTTAATGAACATGGGCAGAAATATGGAATCGTACGAATCATTAAATATGATATGCAAAATGAATACCGGTCAGAGCTTGGATGATTTTTATACTGAGAAAAGTTTAAAATTGATGGCATTACGAGCACCTGTAACTTCCAAATCCAAGATAACGTAGGTTTACCCAATTGACTGTATCTGATACAAAAGGATTTTTTCCAGATCTTTGTGGGAACAGGCTCACGGTATCTTTCAAAAACCTTTCATTGCACCGTTTCTGAGCGGATGCGTTTTAATGTTCGGCCTATTCTTTGTGTGAGTTTTACTTTTCTCCTTTATTAGAAGCTATGAAGCCGTTTAAGAGTTTTAATTGTATTCCTTTTTTGGTAGAGGCAATAGCATGGCGATGTGGTACCCTTCGATCCGTGGTATATACAGAACGCATCGACATAATAATACTGCGGTTCTTTGTGTTATCACTGAATTATTGGCAGAAGAAGACATACGAGATGTAAGCTCCAAGATAGCAATTAATTGCCTTTATTGCTTTAATCGTTTATTAATTTCATTTCATTTCAGGAATGTTGGATCCGAGTGGCTCATGAAGGAGCTTTCGATTCAATCCTTTTAGGTATTGTTTGTGCGATTCTATTTATTTTTTTGGATGTTCTTATACGAATATTCGGTCAAAAGTGGCTTATTTATTTGGCATTAATAATGTCCGGAATCGGTGGGTGTGGTTTAATTTGGATTCACGATGCGATAGGGTCGTTTGTATGTTTCAGTGCGTTCATAGCAATGCCAAATATATTAATAATAGTTTTGGGAAAAATTGTAACGAATATGGTGCCGGAAATCAACAAGTAGGTTGTAAATTTTTTATATGCTTTTTAATACATACAGAATTTACTCACACATGATTGTTGTAAAATAATCTTTTAAAAATATCTAAGTTAAAATAAAGAAATTTATTAATAATATTATTAAAAATTAATTCATTTATTCAGTTATAATTTTTTTTAAAAATTCTGCACGTATTACTTCTCTATATTTATAGTAATATTTTGCTGGACATACTAATTATTTTTAATATATTGTCTAATATATTTTCTTTAGACGCGTTGCGATTACATTGTGTTTTACTATTGGTCGTATGGGTGCCATTGCTGGAACTATTCTTATGGGCCTTTTGCACGACAAATATTGTTTTGAATTGGTGATGTCTTTTGTAACATTACTTGCAGGTATTTTCAAAATTTTTCAAATATGATTTATTAATTTTTAATATTAATAATTTTTTGCAATAGTGAGTTTTACATCTGCGGTTTTGCTGTATCGAAATAAGAGAAAGTATAGACTCAGTTTCTAGGAAAAAACATCGGATTAGATTAATTTCTCAATGAATTATAGCTTCCAAAATTTTCTTTCCAAAAATAAGCGAGTGTCTCGCGATGCGGAATTATGGAAAATAAAATGTATATTTCATAATTTTTATTTAAATAAAATATATGCTTGTATGCATTTTTAGTGCACTGAAGTTATTGACATATTGGATTTATTTAGCTAATGATCTCTTGTGGAATGATTAATATATTTACTTCTACTTTAAGGAAGTAAGATTTTTCATTTAAAATTTAACATCAAAGATTCTTCCTAAAGCTTTGTTTAATTGTCAAGAAAAGTTAGATCTTAGGTTTGGGGTGAGCTCGTATTATAAATAACGGTTTATACTAATATTACCAACGAGTGGCGACGATGACGTTAGGTAAATAGTAAATATTTAATATTTACTCGGCGTTTTTTTTGCTTTCTAAAAGAATTTTACCTCTCCCCCTGCTTCATCACACGCCCACACTCCTACCATCGGCGACGTTTGCCTCAATTCGTACTTAACCTTAATGAAAAAATGTATGTAAAATAAATCGGTAAATATTAGTACTAACTAATAATGAATTGAGATGAATTGGGAGTTACCTGCGCGGGATTTGCATCATTGCAGAATAGATTGCGTTGAAAAAGAGTGCGTCTGCTGGCAGAAAGAAAAAAGGCAATAAACGATATTTATAAATTCATTAAGAAAGAGAAAACGATTTTATAGAATCATAAATACTTGAGGCATATTTGCGCTTGTACTACGAGTATGTCCTTGTTTATTATCAATAAATTAATGGAATTTTATTTATGAAAAAAATCTCATGTTTATCTTATACTATATGTAAAATATAGTAAAAATATTTTCAATTGTAAGTGCATAATAATGATACTGATATATTTGTTTGACTGATTCATCTATAAATTAAATCAAGTAAGAGAATTAGTTAGATTTCGAAATTTATTCCCGTTATAAATCAAACGATGTTAATATTCTTAATATCACAAAATAATCAATATGATATTAATTAATTAATCCAATCAAATTTTTTTTATATAATTTGATAAAATTGCAACTTTCTAGTTAGTTTTCGTGTTAGTTAGTTTTCGTTATCCTTCATTGTATTCTCGGTATTGGTATGGATTTCAATACATGATCTAGGAGGAAGCGGTCAGTTTTTGGTTTTTGATGTAACAGCTATAAAAAGCTGTTTGCTATAAATAAAGAAATTTAATGATTATTGAATTCGTGACCAAATTTTGAGAATGTTTATTAAAAATTTCTGCTGCTCATAAATTTGTTTGAGACTGAGAAACTTGAAAATGAATTGGTATATATGCATTACACTTTTTCCTACTGAGTCATGTATGCCTTCTTTATCTTACAATCAATATCAAGGTATTAACAAACCGAGCACCGAGTGTTGATTTCAATTATAGTTTACAGCATATTTTCCGGTTAGAACTTAATGAAAACAAGTTTTGAATAGTATGAAAAAAATTTTTTAAGCTTTTCAAAATCTGACTAAAATACATATAAAGATTTCTTTTGTAACGAAAATAATTAAGAATTCATATCAATTACGTGTCTAATAATAAACTGCTTTTAATGAAGCTTAGTATATTTTGCAATTATCAAGGAAAGCAACTTTAGAAACTGACTGAAGAAATCGATGACAATTTTAGTAATAATAACAATTTCAAAGTTATGCAGCAATCATGACAATTAAAAAAAACAACAACAACGATAATAACAATGAGAAGCTGCAAAAATTACGGTACATACCCAGTTGTCAACTTTGACACTTATTTGTTGTTGTTGTTCATTACAAAGAATCAGCGTCATAAAGACCGAATCGTTACATTTATCATTATCACGCTTTGGCGCACATCAGTCAGCTATTTGTTCTGAAACTATCTTAAATAGATTTATGCTAAATTCGTGATAATCACAACCTTGCGTTTTCGAGGCAATGACAATTTTTATGAATAAAGATTTTTGTTTTATAAAAATTTTCAAAATTAAAAAATTAATTTTTTTATATATGATGTTTTAGTATAGTATATATTGGACCAAATAACAGATATAAAATGCTTCTAATTTTTAAGTAAATTCTCACAAAATTGCCCCTTCTGTCTATTCAAAATATTCGATTCCTATAAGCATTTTATATATTAAAACTAGCTTGCAATTATTAGTTCTCGAATTTTAAAACGAGAGAGAGAGTCCCTCTGGCGATGACGGTGAAGAACAAGTTTAAAACATTTTATTAAGTTGTTGTTCTTGTAATGGTTTATTACTGTTCCATTACTGAAGGTTCCATTGCTGAAAAAATTGAAAAGACAATTTTCTTAATAAAAAACTTTTCTGAGCAGGATTGTATTAAATTTTAAGAAGTAGTCGATTTGTTGGAAATCCGATTTCATTAAAATTAATTGATTTTTGTTGAATTAAATTTTGTTAGGAAATTTATTAAAGGATGATGAACTCCTTCTCAAAAAACTAAATAAAAAAATAAAATAAAATAAAATTAAATAAAACAAAATAAACTAAAATAAAATAAAATAATATAAAATAAAAAAGTAAATAAAATCAATTGAAATAATATAAAATAAAAAATTAAATAAAATAAAAATGTTAATGAATAAACAATGTCTGTTTTTCATAAAAAAGAATTATGCGAACAGTTTATGTGAAACACGTCACAAATTTTAGAAGACTAAGAAATATATTTGGCATTTTTAACTTTATTACTTCACAATATTTGTAAAACACATGTTGATATTATTCAATTATGAAATTATAAATGAAATTATAAATGAATGAAATAATTCACTGGATGAAAATTTTGTTCACAATGGTTTTCGCAACAATAATTTTTTAAGCTCAAAATTGATGACCAAAGTATTTCAAATTTTTAATTTAAAAGTATTTAAATCGTGCACGGAAGAGGAAGAGGAAATATGCTTCCCTACATCTATAATAATAATATTTGGTTGAGTTTTAACCCGTACTACAAACTACGTCTCTTCTACATTCCAAATTTATTTAAAATTTTCAAAAACATTACCTCTCTCTTGAACCCCCTCTTTAAATTCATTTGCATAAGTTGGCAACTCTAATTGCGGAAATTGCATAGTTCCATACAATCGTCAAAAAATTCTCCCCCGAGCAGAAGTTACAGCTCGTTGCGCTCTGTAAACAAATGTTTAAATAGAAGTGATAACTAATCATAACTAGTTATTATTAAACGGATCACGACGAGAGTCAAGTGAACGGCATCCGTCTTTGTGTGCGCGCTTTCAAACAGTCTCTGAGGTTCGAGCCAGGAAACGAGAGAGAGAGAGAGAGAGGACCAATTGAAGCTGTTGAAACGTGGCTACAGAGATAGTATTTATTTTATAAACAAAAGTGTGGACAACAACAACAACGGTAATACTACAACTACAATCAAATACAAACAAGGCCAAGAACAGCAGCAGCAACAAGAACCACAACAGCAACAACAACGACAAAACCAAAAACAAACATCTTAACCACATCAAAACAAAAAGCAATGATAGAGAGAGATGAAAATGATGGAAAATTTTCAAAAACATCCGTTTCCGATTTAAATGAAATTACAAGCGAACCGACAGCGATCCAAAAATCCTCTGCCGCCCTTTTCAACGCGTCAACATTAAACGAAGTTAGCTACGATGATATCCTTAATGCTCTTGGTTTTGGAAGAACTCAATGGGTTTTATTGATTAGCAGTGGCTTGATGACACTCACATCGATTTCAGCACAATATGCGATCAGTATTGTAGCGATTGCATCCGACTGTGAATTCCGGATGAATCAAATGGAGAAGGGCATTATGATGTCGGCATGTGTGACGGGTGGGTTTAGATGGAATAATTGAAAAATGAATGATCGATCGTAATTGTTACTACTGAATATTTTTCTATCCTTACTAGGTGTCTTTTTATCTACGTATCTTTGGGGTTATCTCAGTGATTTCTACGGACGCCGCACGGTTTTAATCAATTCAGCATTAGTCACTGCCGTCCTGCAATTTATTTTGATGTTCATTACGAATATTTGGCTTTTCAATTTCATCAGTCTGGTTATGGGTATAAGGTATGTACGAAAAATTACAGGGTGAGGGGGCGGTTGTATGAGTTGGAAGGGACTGTGTACGTTAATGATTGAATGTTAACTAATTTTTAGTTTAAAATAATTACAGGTTTACTAATTTTGACATTAACTAATGAAACTTTTTGATTAATTATGTTTTTTCTCTTCTCCATTTTTTTTGTTCCTGCCCTTTTTTTTAACATCATCATCGGCATCATCATCATCATCATCATTATGATCTTTTCTTTCTTTGCCTTTTTTTTCTTCATCTTAATTTTGTCTTCCGCAGTTTAGGAGGCGTTTCAGCGGCGGTATACGCCTACCTCAGTGAATTTAATACCGCTAAAAATCGCCCCGTGGTTATTAATTATTCCGCCATGTTTGTTAGTGTGGCAGCCATATATTTGCCAGGTCTATAACCAATTCCATAGTCAATCTTCGTAACGATCATTCACAATTAATTGTTTTGTATTTACAGCTGTGTCTTGGCTTGTTCTCACCTACAAATGGTCTATAGAATTTGATGACGTTTTCGTATTTCGTCCTTGGCGTTTAATAATACTTCTTACCTTATTACCGGGTTTCATAGGAGCTCTCATGCTCTTGCCTTTACCGGAAAGTCCAAAATTATTATTGGCTCAACGTCGTGTGCATGAGGCTGCCGAAGCCATTGAATGGATTTGTAAATTTAATGGAAAGAAATCCGTCACAAATCTTCTCGGAGTGACAGATTATGTTCTACAGCCAGAGGCTGGGGAGGAGGATGTTGTAGAGATGGGTTCGAATGATTGCTATAGCGGTTTAGTAAGCGTTTGGAAATCTACAAAGCGTCTATTCGAAAAACCACATCGTCGAAATTTTACTATTAGTATGTTAACAATATTCGGCATGTTCTTCAGGTGGGTGAAAATTTATCTAGATAGGAGTAACACCCACTCGCTCGCATAATCGTAACCGATAATAAAGAGGGTGGGGCTCCGTTGAATGTGGCTTACCTCATCTCATTTGAATTTCTGTAAATAATAGGATGTTAACAGTTTTATAACAGCATCACAACAGAATTATAACAGCATCTTAATCCATTGTTATTGGATTTAATTATACTGTTAAAGCTAATTATTTATTTTTCTAATTATAATATTAATACATTTTTTCAAAGTTTATCTAACAAATAAAACACCGTAGCACATTTCATTCATATTTACTCGTTGAATAGAGAAAAATAAATACTTCTTATTATTAACTAATAATTTTTTTAAAATAAAAATATTTATTTCAGTTACACCGGCATGCAAATGTGGTATCCAGAAATTGTTAATCGTTCGTCAGATAATTCCATTGAACGTTCACAAACCGTATGCCAGATCCTGGATTCCTCTTTCCGGACCCAAACTGCAAATAACAGTATGGAGGATCCAAACAACAAGGTGGAATTATTTTAATTTGTTTTTGAAATTAAAGCGCAAGTTAAAAATATTCAAAAACTTCTTATAAATAATATAATTCTATATTTAATAATTTTCAGTAATATTTATCTTTCTTTTTTCTCTTTCTCTCTCTTTTTCTTTTTCCTGTTTGTTTCTTTCCAATAGGTTTGTGTGGATACCATCACTAATGAAACCTTCATTCAGAACATTATAGTCGGTGCCGCTTTCTTTCTCGGCTTTGCCATTCAAGGAACTCTACTCAATCCTTTAGGGCGCAAAAATGTCCTAAGAGGAACGCTTTGCCTTTCAGCTTTGAGTGGCTTCCTATTGCATTTTGTCCCGAATGCCACGATAATTGTGATTCTTTTCTGTCTGTACATTTTATTACCGGGCTTAGCCATATCGGTTACGCTGGAGGTGGTAGTACAGTTAATGCCGACCGAGTTACGGTACGTATAGTCGTATGCTTTATCAAAATTATTTTCACAGAGTTTTTCTCTTCTCGTTCTTCTTCTTCTTCTTCTTCTTCTTATTCTTCATCTTCTCTCTTATCAAATCTAACAGCAGTAAAGCTGTTAGCATTTGTTTAACAGTAGGCCGTTTGGGCATTATGTTGTCTTCGAATTTCATCGGTATTATGTTGGAACCAGTGTGTAATACGACTTTTGCAACGTTTACCATTACGATGTTGGGTGAGTTGATAAAAATTGAATACAGGAACGGAATGACTTATGTATTTGTGAGAAATAGTTTGTGCTTTTCTGGTGCATCGTCTGCCAATTTCATGAGGCCGGAAACTGCGGGTTGATGATGAAATTTTCGGGACCACTGTACACGATACGGCACAGAATATGCCTGATGCACAATTTACGATATGAAGTAAGGAATGTCAAAGGATTTACGAGACTTAGAGAAATTTTGTAAACATTTTTTGGCTTAAGAAAAATGTGAAATTAAGGAATTGATAATGTATTAAAAATTTGTATAATATTTTGCTCAAGTTTTATTAGATTTATTAAGAAATCTGCGATAAATTTTGAGGATATGTCTGAATATTACAATAATAATAATATTAAATAATTATATTTGATAAAATCTTTGGAGAGCATTTCTTTAATTGTTTTTGAATCTAAGTTTATTTCATAGAATATAATGAATATTTACGCTGCACCATCGCAAGTGTGAAGCCGTTAATTTTGTAACACCGGTAATTATTAAAAATAATTTCAAGTGGTTTTCCACTTGTTGGTGTTAGTTGGGTGTTTCAGTAGGCCAATTCGAATTGTGGCGAATAATCCGTCTTTGAAAATTAAAAAAAAATTTAAGAAAAAAAATCAGCTAAAAATAAAACTAATCTTACCCTTTCCGCGCTTTGGGCTGAAAACAAATCGTGCCATGAATTTGGTAGTACCTTTAAGTATGGCCGCCTCTTACCAAATCTGAAAATGTTGTTCGATTAAAATTTTTCTGTTGTCGGTTTTAATTGCTGTCACACATCGTTCACGACCCCTCTCAAAATCACAGTCCTAGAGTGCTTAAACAGTATCTTACCTTGGTCGTGCTTTGTCACCATAAAATTCATCTAAATCTTGTAAATATTTCAAAGCATCAGCAACGTTGTTAATATTTTCCCCGCGTGGTGGCCGCAGCATAGCACCGTGACCAGAGATTGTCTGCATTAGGAGCGTAATAACCGTGAAGCAGTAGCAGCAAAATAATAATGACGTTCGCATTTTTAAAACCTGTTTGAATGGAACAATTTTCATGATAAGAAATAAATAATAAATCAAATGTAAATCATTGATAGTTTCAAATGGGCCAAGAGGTAGCTGCTAGATTGAATATATTCCCAGGAAATAGCCTTAATAAAACTATTATTTAAATACAAATTTTTCCATTATAAAGTATCAGTGGCGTATTTAAAAAGGGGGTGAAGGAGGTCAAACATGGGTTAGGGCAACCAGAAGCAACAGCAGCAAAGAAGGAAGGGAGGAATTAATTAATATTTTATATAATTTCTTTATAATTTTCTTTGCTTTGATTTAAATTAATTAATTTCTTTCTAAACCCCCTTTAGTTGAATAAACTTTAAAGTCTCCCCTCGCATTAAGGGAATGTGGTCTATGATTTTGGAATATTCCACGGTTTTTTCCTTTCTTTATGAAATCATTAAAAACAGAAACTTATCGAGACTCTAACTAAAAAGAATTCATTATACCGTCTACGTCACAGAAACTGCAATTGACGATTTCTGAATAAGAAAAAAAGGATGGAGGGTACGCAATAATTAACAAAGTTGTGAATAAATAAAACAGATAATGACAAAAACATATATTTGCATGAGAGTTTTATTAATTATCAGCAAGAATGGGCGAACTGTATGATTAGAATCCATCGAGTATCTGATAAATCGATAGATGGTTTCAATTCTTTTGATGAATGATTGCGCGTATCTCGTTTTACACGTAACCAATATATGCGTGATAATTTATAAATATTATATCCATTAATAAAATGTATTGATTGAGGGTTGAAATGAGTGTGATGATAATTTTTTGTTTCCAATTTTTCGTTGGTTATATTTTTGTTGTTGTTTTGATGCTTTCTCTTAAAATTCTATGAGACATTAAAAATTCAGTTCAAGTTCACAGATTTCATATGGATTCATATTTATCAAATAAATATAATTTCTAGTCTTTCTAGGCTTCTTATTCTTCTTATTTAGATTCATTTCCTCCCACACTTTTTTCACGTCTATTTCAAATGAATTTAAATATAAAGAGAAAAAATCGAAAACCTTGATTAAAAATTAAAAACAATCATGATTGCTGGAAGGTATTGAAAGTAGCGTTAAAAACAAACGAAGGGACGAGGCTACGCGGGGTGGGTTGGTATGTAAATTTTAAACTGGTGTTGTTGGGAGATGTTATCGCCCTTACTCCTCTTTAAAGCTATTTTATAAAACAGACACAGACATTTCTAAGTAATCCGAGGAGTATCGCGTATTCAACCATTTCCCAAAAAATCCAATGAAGGAACTTTCTTAAGAAATCTTTGAAAGAAACAAAAAATATTACAATTTATGAAGTTGTCAAACATAAATTAAAATTCAAAAATCAAAAAATTAAAATTTCAATTTTAAAATCTGGAAATAAATTTATCAATGTATTATATAATTTATTATATATATTCATATTTCAGACAACCGTTTCTTCATTTGCGACATCAATTTGAAAATATATTTTTTAAGAAATCGTGGATAATGAAAATCTTGTATAAATTGTATTCATTATGACCCAGTTTTATTTTCTAAAGAAATATGATTATTGTAAAAATAAATCTAGGATTATTTGTAAAAGGATTTATTATAAAAATCTTAGTCAAAGAATTATGTTCATTCAGATATTACATTTAATTTCAGTTTAAGTTTTTAGAGAACAATTTCGAAAATACTGACAATTTTACAATTCTATAAAAATTCTACAAAAAATCTTTTAACCAATTATAGAAAATTTTTGACTAATTAAAAAAAATTAATTTCGAAGATTGAAATAATTAAAATTCTGAATATTTGAGTGAAACACATTAATGGATTTTAAAAAAATTACTCCAAAAGGATAAAATTCCTCAAAATATTATTCGGTTTTATAATTCGCATATATTCCAGATATAATTCAGATATAACAATTTTTTATAGTATTAAATCGATATGATATCGTTATCGAGATCCGAGAATTTGAGATTCGAGATCAGTTTTTTGTTTTAAAAGTTTTCACGTAAATTCAAGAGTTAACATTTTTATTATGGATTAGCTTCTGGTTAGTCCTGGTTTGGTTCATTGCACAAGATTTTATCCGTTGACAAATTATATATCCGTATATATATCTAAAACTGAAAATATTTTTCAATTAAAAAAATTATTTTTAGCCATACAATTAAAAAAAATATGAGTGCAGTAAGCAAAAATAATTGGCAAAAAAAACGATCACCACTGATTTTAATGCGAGGTTTTAAACAGATTTATGTGATATTTAGCAGACTCCAATTATTTTGATTTTAAATAAAAAACCTTCACAAAACCCTAAATAACTTTTTACACACACGCCAATTTTTATTTTGTTACAATAATTTCCTTTTGTCAAGATGATATAATTTTTTTATTTATATATTTTATGTACAAACAAAACATACACGATATAAAAAGTGCTATAACCGAACAATTTTCCGGATTTATGTTTAGTGTCTTTTCAACGTAATTTTAATTGCCAATGAAACGCCGACGCTGAGCAACGACTCCTTTTATAATTACGACGAAGTGAACGACGGAAACGAAGCTTCCAATTCTTTTTTGGCGCATTCGCTGATAAAGCATATCAATTCGTTGCTTTATTGTTGCTTTAACGTTGCATGACGTTTAGGAAAAGGTGCGTAATGTGATGGCGATACAGCGGTGTGAAAGAGAGATAAAATAAAAGTAGAATTTTGTGAAATATAAATAAGTTGTCTAAAATAATAAAATCCTCCGTCTCAACGCCCTTTTAATACAATGATTTTTGCTGAGATTTTTTTGTTATTGGTATAGTTGTCTTTGACATTGTTGTTATTGCTTTTATAGCTGCTGTTTCAATCATTAAGCAGATATATATCCAACTAAAAGATCGGTCAAATTTCTAGAGATTTTTTACAAATTAAAAATATCGAAAAAAGCATAAGAAACTCGGAAATACTTTATGCAAATTTTAGGGGAATGAGTTTGGTAACACGGTGGAAAGGTGGAAGGAAACACGGTGGAACAAATAATAAGAGAGGACGAATTAATGTTAATAATTTAAAACATGACAAGGCGGTTGACACTTGGCAATGATAATATTCTTGTATCGTATTTATTTTCCACATCTAATCCTAGTCTAAATGTCATAAAGATTTATCAAAATAATAGGGTGTGACCTGCTCGGGTATATTTACCTCACTTTTATCCGCTTTAATGTGCCGTTCGCACATTTTTATGACCCATTGAGTTGTTGTCCACAAGATTCCAGCATCATGTCATCTCGCTTGACAAATGATGAAGTTTTGGTCGGTGATTTAGAAATGGTAATTTTTCTCATTAAAACAATCTCGCTAGTCAAGCAAGATTCTTCATAATTTTTGATACTCGTTAGTCGTTTGGAGGCGTGGATATATTAAGGGTCTGTATATTTACTATGTTTTCTTCATTCAATCTTTTCAAAAGGAATCAAATATTACAAATCGTTGGCTATGACCGCCTTATAGTCAAAACTGGTTTGTCACCGAACTAAAATTTCATTACGAGTGATAATTGAAATTATTGCTACCATACCGTTAACATCCAGCCTCGTGGGATGCTCGATATCATAAAAAGTTGCTTATTACTTTTCAAAAAGAGGTGTGGTGTATACCTCTACAGTATATAGTACATTACCACACCATACCACACCATAAAGTAGCTTTCTCCCTTTCCCCCCCTTATTATTTTGATGGAAATTTATGTTTCTATTCTAACTATTTTCTCTTCTTTACCGTTATTTTTTATCCCATCACTTTTCAGTTTTATTCTTCTAATCATGAATTATACCTACATGTTACGCTATTTATTTGTTGGAACGGGATTTAGTTCTCCACAATGGATTAAAGCGCAAAAATTAATTGAATTATTGCTTGTTGTTGTTTTTGCTGTTGCTTTTGAAATTGAAAATGAGCAAATATTGTAGAGGTGTGATAATTGCAAACGTAAAATATAAAAGATTTTGATGCCATTTTCATTATGTCATTGACGTATATTACCCTAGCTGATGTTTGGGGCAGAAGTGACACGGTGTCATTTTGGTAAATGAATTTAAAAAAAAAATATTTTTTCTGTTTAGTTGTGACCCCCATAAAAGAGTTCTCCTTAGTAAATAACATTCACCTCAAAATATAGCTTGAGTTAATTATTTTTGATCCTGTAATGAGTTCACATATTTTATATTGTTTTTATTTTTCAATATAATCTCTTTAAGTTTGAATGTTTTTATTATGTCTGGTTATTAAATGCTTTTGAATTTATTAGGATTAGTGATCATTAATTGACACTGAGTATGACACTGCCATAATGACGAAGCTACATAACGTGTATCCATTAAAAATTCAATTGAAAACACTTTATGTACTTCCTTCACCAATTGGTGATGACTCTCGAAAGCACTCGAGGGGACCAATGTTTTGAGGAGTCAGCCATTTTAACTGTCATTATCAAGGGCAAACTCGTAGCATGAATATTTTGTGAGAATTGTCAGTAAATAGAAAAGGAAAAAGTGTATATATATATACTTTTCCTCTGCTTCCAGTTAGCCATTAATGGCGTATTCATTGAATTTATATGGATTATTAGTAAATTATCCCAACACCGAGTTTACACTGAACGTCCCTCGCAATTCAAAGTGTGCGATAGACTGATCCAAAATAACGATAATAAACTAAAAATAACGATAATAAAGAATAAACAGAACTTATAAAAACAGATCAATCCTATCATTTATAATTTAAGAAACTGCCTGTAAAATTTCAAATTGATTTCATCCTTGTCATCATAAGTTATATTTAAACTATGATCTATACCGACAATTGACTGGCAGAAGATCACGATATTTGAGCCTTAGTTAGCATTAAATTTGTTCTCCGAAAATATACTTCGGGTTTTTGGGCAGATTTATTGCAAAATCACAAAACTAGAAAACAAATAATAAAACAATTATTATCAATTTGCCGAGCCAATAAAATTACTGTGATTTATCTGATTAGTTTTTTATTAACGAAAATTGATTAAAAGGGCATATCAATTATATTAAATTGTACTTTTATTACTTGTGATAATTAAAAGGAAATCATTCCATTTAATGGTATAATTAATAATCAAGATAAGCTTGAAATGATTTGATAGTAATAATCTTTGTTAATAACGTAGAAGATAAGATAAATATTTATTTTGCGTTGATGATAAAACAGAGTGCAAAGAGGTCAGAGAGTCACAATTGAAATTATCTCAGTCGGAATTCGTTTCCATTTACTGCGAACAATCGAATTGAATTGAATAATCGTTGGAATGCATTATTTCGAGGAATTATATCGAATGATAAAAATTCAATAAAAACATAGATCGATTTCATAAATAACAGCGAAATTTGATACAGTTTCTGTCATTTGACAGGGCTAATTTTGTAATTCAAAGACACTGTTAAATATTTATGATATGCGTTTATTTTAACAAGGTTTTAGCCATTATAAAGTATTTATGTATGAATTAAATGCTTTGTTTTTGTTTATGATATTTTAGAAAATCTTTTAATATGTATTTTTAAATGTGTTTTTTCGATTTAGTTAGGATTGATGACTCTACTTTAGAGCATTGTTTCGGTTTTTCGATATCAAAACTAATTCTTATTAAACTTTAAATAAAAACTTTTAAAATAATTCACTTTACATCATCACTAGTTCAAGCATTTAATAAAGCAAATAATAAACTACTATGATTCGTAATAGAAATAATAATGAGCGTTTTCAAAAAACTTTTATTGGCGGATTTGTTTTTGCATATTGTTTTGCTTGAGCTAACTGAAGAATTTTTTTTATTATTGGTTTTTGTTTTTAATTATTACAATTAGAAAATTATTAATTAATGTAACCGGTTTTATATAAACTTGTTAATTGTTTCAGGAAGACCGATTAGTTTATTGAGTATCGTAATACTTTTCTGTTTTGCTTCCTTCATTGATTTGTCTAGCCTAAATGAATTTTAAAAAAATCCCCGTAACGGTTAGAATTCTATGCGAGTATTTAAAAATTTCAGTCGTTGGGTTTTACTCTCCTTTACAGATTATCTCAATCAATCTTAGTATACTGCTCATTCCACTCTTTATCACTCTTGATTATCCTTTCGGGCTCCGAAGCTGTAATTCATTAGAAGGATACGAATAGAACAAAATTTATTGGAAATTCCGATTTAGAGAGACAGCGTTTGAAAGAGAGATCCTGTGATAAGGTCGTAATTTTAATTCTAGGAATGAATTCATCGATGAATTGAAATTCTCGTTTAATAGCTCCGACTAGAAGCTTGATCGCTTCGTGTGTTGACGCACGTTCACCCTGTTACGAAAACTTGATCGCTCTACTCAGTTGAGTCCGGGATATATTGGCAGTGGCAGTGGTTCTTCGACTTGTTTTGTTTTATTTAATAAATGCTTATGGTGTTTTTGTTTTTGTATAGATTTTTGTTTTGTTTTTCCGCTTGTGTTTACCTCATAATTCAGCGGCTAAATGAGATTTTGTTTGAGCGCGGTTTAGACGAGAGCTAATACAAAACTATAAAGGTACATCTTACGATCATTACGATCGCATTTTACCGAAGAACGCCGATAAGCAAAGAAGTTCGAGGATTGTGTGCGATTTTGCTATGAGTGCTATAAATCGTTCTTGAAAATCAAAACGGAAAGGAAATTCGCAGGATATGAAAAACAAACAAATTCTTAAAATATTAAAGTAAAAGAAATGTGCAATAATTAAGTGATTCTTAAAATAAAAACGTTCTAATTGAAAATTCTTCTAATTTACTGATTTTTGTGTAAACAACAAAAATTAATAATTTTTTGTTGGTAAAAACAAATAAATAAAAAACACTGATGTCAATTAAAAATTCATAAAAGGATTTAGTAACTACCGCAAAATTAATGAATTCGTCATAAACACTCAATAATCTAATTACAATATAAAATAATTAAAAAATTGAATTCCCAAAAATATATAAAAAAGAACTGAACGAAATGTGTACTAAAAGGTTATGAAATAAATTAAAATATACTCTTTATAAAGTAAAATATACTCTTTATAAAAAAATATACTCTTTATAAAAAATTCTAGATTATAGAATATTGTTGAACATTAAAAAAAGAATATAAAACTAAAAAAAATAATTCTAAAATTTAAAATTTGTAATAATATAAAATCCATAAAAATAATTATTTTTATAAATATAATAATCATATAATAGCAATATAACCAAATAATTTGATGTTGAAGAAAAGATTTGAAAATTACTTAAATGCAAATAAATCTAGATAAACTAATATTAAAAAAATAAATACAAATTAGATAGAATATCAATTGAATAAAAATTTATCAAAATATAAAATAATGAGTGATTCATAATAATAAGCTGTAAAAATTCTAAAATAATACTCCCTTACAAGTAATTCAAAATTGTGAAATAAAATGATATAAAATATATTTAAATGCATATAAATTAAAATTTAAATAATTCAAATAAAAACCTTTTAAAATTTAAATCACAATAGTCTTTATAACAATCTATATTAGTTATTTAATGATAACAATATATAAAGATAATTTGAAATTATAAAAGAAACTATGTAAAGTATAAATAAATGCAAATACATTTAAATAAATTAAAATCTGTTTCAAAAATAGAAATTAACATAATGTTTATCACTAAGTGTAATGCAATTCAATTTATTTGAAGTCATCAATTTACATTCCTTTGTAAATCATTTTTACATTAACAAAAATAACATTAGATTAATATAAATCAATAATAAAATAAATACAATAAAATAAACAACACCTTTATAATCAAATATAATATAATTAGTAAAATTTGGAATTTGGAATTTATAATAATCTAATTCGTAATAACTTCGTAATAATTCGTAATAATTCGTAATAATAATTAATAATAATAATTACAATAACATTTTTTAGAGTAATTTGTAATTATAAAAAATATTACATTGCAAAATGAAAATCTTAACATCCCGAAGTAAAAGTAAGTACCAAAATAAATGATATAGGTAAATAAAAGCTATATAAGAATATATATATATAGTGTACATAGTCATCGACTTTATTACAGTGCTTTATTATTTAATTAATTGCATTTATTTGATTAATTTATTTATTTAATTTGATCTATTGCAAAATATTTTATGTGATATTCTCCAAAATTAAAACCATGGAAGGAGGAAGAAAATTTAGAGGAAATTTATGAATATATATCTTGAATATAACTTTAGATTTAATATTCTGCAATAACAATTTTTAATTATTTATTTGACTCCTTCTATTGTTATCATTTTCCCTTGAGCCTTGATTCCTTGATATGGTTTTAATTTTTGTTATTTTTTTTAAAATTTAATTTCTATCATTTATGGATTCTTTTCATTATTAGTTTTTAATAATGAAATATTTGAAATAGTTTAAGTATTAAATTTCTAGTTTTATAAAATTAAATATTTTGATAATTAGATATCGGAATTAATAACTTTGATTTAGAGTAACTATTAAATTTTTATAAATCAAATTAAATTAAAAATTCGATTTTTAATTTTTGATAATTAGAGATTAAAATTAAATGATTAATGATTAACAATAATAATATATTGAGAATTTCACACAAATGCAAATCGTGTCATACGAATAAACTATGCCCAAATGATAATTCACTAAAACATTGACAAATTTTTTAAAAAGCAATTTTGTCATTAAAGCTTTCAATCTCATTAAAAAGAATGCGTTTTACCGAATTGCGAGTACAGTGGAAAACGTGGTTTAAGAAATATTTTTTTAAAAGATGAATTATTTTTTAGAATATTTAAAATGTTTGCATATTAAATAATTAGGAAACTTTTTAATTTTTAATTTTCAATTTTTAATTTTTAACTTTTGTTTTGTTTCAATCATATTGTGTTGATTTGTTTAGATTAAATTCTGTGCACTGATTTCTTACATTTTTTTCAACTAAAACTATTTTTTTTTAATTTCAAATGATTAATAGACTGATGAGCCTGTAGTTATCCGCTTAATTAAAAAATCCATCGATTAATCTTAATGATTCTGTTAAGATTTACGGCAAGATCAAGAGTGACAGAGATAGAAGAAGGGGCGAGAATGATGAAGAGGAAGTGTAAGAGAGAGAAATTTATAGGAAATAGAAAAACATAGAAAGAAAGATATTTAATAAAAAACGTTAATTAACTACAAAAATTTATTTGTTGTTTATTTAAGAAAAAATTATCGTAAACAAAAAAAAAATAAATAAATGAAATAGCAAAATTATAAAGCCGTAAAAATAAAATTAAGCGTAAAATAAACCGAAAACCATAAATGTGTGTGAAATTGTTTCTTCTCTGTTTTGAGGTTTTATATTCCGTAATTAAAATTAAGCTCTTTTTTATTGCTATCATGCTTTTACGTTATTAAGTGTTTCTTATATTAATTTTCGAGATTTCAAGACACTGTAAATTCTATGCTTACATTAATTAATCACTATTATAATTAATGATATCAGTAATTTTTTTTAAAAACCATCAATCAATGAGAGATTGTTTTATATCAGACATCATTATTGCTTCAATCAATTAACCGACTTTGCTAGAACAAAATTTGGGGTGTTAATATGTATAAGTATTTTTAGACTGTATTTACAATTTTATTATAATATTTCGGTATAAAGTGCCTTTTTTGTACAAGCAAATCTTTTGCTTTATAATCAATTTAATTGTAAGTTAGACTAACTATTATATATTTTATTTTTGATATCAAACCAAATTGATTCTTATCGCTTAACAATTTATTTCCCCGCATACATCTTTCTGTACACAAAGTGAAAGATATTCCACAAATAAATAATTTTTTCAAGTGTATTCAAAGGATTGTTGTTTAGACATTTGAAAGCACTCTGCGTTATAGCTCAGAAATTATATCTCTTAAACTTGTTCGTAATTAGTTTATTGAGGATCTAGAACTTTGGCAAACGAATTTCTTGCAATGTTTTATTTTTCTATTTCTTGTTTTCTACGAGCTCATTCTGGTAATCAAATTGCGAATTTAATTTGACGACAATTTCATGGAAAAAACCACAGGCGTGTACACGCCACGCGAACAATTAAAAAATTCTTTTTAATTATTTTTAAATTCTTATTATTAATCTCTATCCACTGTCCTTGTCACTCCAGTTCTTTCTTTATCTCCTTTCAACTCCATCTTTTATCTTCAAGCCTTAAAAAATTCTCTTAATTTTATAATTGGATAATAAAAACATATGAAATTGTGCAAATCTTAAAAAGAGGAAAAAATTTCTTTTGAAATCGTGTCGCAAATCAATTCACCAATTTCTGCTAGAAACCGGTAACTCTTCCACCATCAGCGTCTAATCAGAGAGGCTTAACGTCGCTACCGTGCAAGTTTCTTACACCATTAATGAGAAACGCTGACACGCGGTTACCAAGAGTTAGCCGATTAAGAAAATTAGCTATGGTTATTAACTATTTAAAAGTGGGCCACAATTTCCCAAATGCCAATTTCGGTGAATTGTTTTGAGAGCAAAAAAAAAATCGTTTCGATCAAATTGCGAGCAAATGGAAAATTTTTCGCGTAAATGAAAAAGAATTTATAGATGAGAAGACGGTTGATTGAATCGGTGGTGGTGACCCATATACGCTGTTTAGCGGCCTCTCACGCCCTCAATCCTTCGCATCGTTCAGTGCAACACATGCGTGGTTAGACAGCGTAAATTCTCTTGTAATGAGAGTTTGTTGAATGTTTGAATGATTACTAAATTTTAAATTGGGTTTAATTGTAAAGCAAAAATGCTGAATGAAATGGCGGCTCGTTCAAGCAACAGGCCGGCTGGACTGGAACTGGTCGGATCGTGTATTATATGCCATTCGGTAAATGGCTGCAACACAACGCTAAGCTTAAACTATGAAAACACAGTAGACGATTTAGTCGTTGGTGCGGTGAGGCTGAAACGTTTGTGATAGATGCTGAAGTCGTGGCGGGAATGTATAAAGTAAGTGTTCGCCAAGATCCACGTGGATGTATGGCTTCTTTGGGTTAGAGTCCAAATAGTACCAGCACCAACTAGCCAACCAATAGCAGTCATATTAAATTTCTGCCAGACCGTTCTTCTCCCCGCTATTGCGATGCTGCATTTTTCTGAAAAAACAACCAACAAAAATCGATACACGTGAATAGCAGTTAGTATTTTTATTGTTATTATTAATATTATTGTCGGAATTTATTCGGTGTTTTCATTTATGGACATGAAAAAAAAACATTACAAATACTGTTTCCACATCCAAACAGCCGAGCCGAGCCGGGTGATAAAAAAGACAAAGAGACAAAACGGTAAATGAAAAGACGCGATTTCAACATATAGCAATACTGAAATTTGAATTTCGATATTAGAAAATGCGCGGTCGAATGCGTAGAAGGCAGCAATTGAGGAAATGTAATATGGATTTTTTAAAAAGAATTTTGTATGCATTCACAAATCCGGGTGTAATTTTCGGGTCATATTTCGAACGTATTGGTTAATCGATCTCTTCAATAACGATCCAACGAATTTTTGTGTCATTACTGCCTTTGTTTCGGAATATAAGGAGACCCTTTTAGAAAAGGTTCAGACATCACAGACTATGGATATGGAAGATACATCATCAACGACTAAACAATTGTATTTTTGAGAAACTCTTTTAGTCTGATTTATGATACGTGTCTTCAATGTTATTCAAAACAACAAAATTAGCTAAACTACGACTTTTTTATGAATAATAAGTTGCAATATATAAGAGATATTTTATATCAGTCACAATCAGTTATAACTGATCCTCTCAAAAAAAATTGTTCAGTAAAACTATTAACGAAATAATGATTTCAAGTAAATTTCACAAAAAATAAATCTTAACAAAATCTTATTTATATCTTAAATTTTTGAAAGGCAAAAAATCTCAGCAGATTAACTAAAACATCATAAAATTTTGAGTCCTACAAAACATGATAATGATAACGATTTAATTTTTATATTGAACTTCATATTATTCTCAATGCATTTATTAACATTTTTTATATCATTGAATTTAATTAACGCCACAACTTGGTTACCATGAAAGTAAATTGTGTCGTGGCAACCTTTACTTCCGTTCCTTGTATTCCAATGAATTACTCAATGAACTCGTACAAAATGTAGTTAACACACATTTTATGGTAATAATCAGCAATAGTTGTTCAACGACCATTAAACGAACGAATAAACTTATGTATCTACGAATAAACAAAATAAACGAATGAACGAACGATTTAATGAATGTAAAGTTGGATCACAACAAATAATCGGAAAGAAACAATCAGATTATTATGATAATCACATCAAGAATGAAATAGTAATAAAATTGAAGCCACCAAAGCAATGTTACGATCATATCGATAATTATCATAATTGGTAATGATTACAACTGAAGAATATTAGAACGTCTATAACAGTATCAATAACAGTATCAATAACAGGAAAATTCAATGATTGAATCCTCTGGAATTAACTGATCACAAGAGATATATATTAATATCGTATTACACTTCTATAATTACCTGAAAAAAGTGGGACGATTTTGCCCCACCAAGATTTGATGCGTTGATTGAGGTGGAGAGATATCTTCGACACCCCAACTCGAATTATCTTTTAAGAAATTAAATGCATAATAAAGGAACGTCAGGAGTTACAACGGTGATCGTCAAAATTAATCAACAATTTGTTTAAACAACAATTTGTTTAATCGACAAAATATAAGCCGAACGTTCCTTCATAATTGGAATGATCATAAATTTAATTTGTTTGGAATAATAAAACCCCAAATCTTGATTTTTTTGGTGTCGTAAATTGAACTGAAATTGAATCGATCGTAATGCATATGAAATGGAATGCTGAAAACTGAACTGATATCTGCCAAATTAAATGTACTGAAGTTATTATAAATAATGAAGTAAAAACTGAAGTGGTCGAAATGAAACAAAATTGAAGGGGAAGATCAAAACTGAACTGACTGGAACAGATTGAACTGAAGTAAAGCAGAATTTCTGACAATTTAAGTGTTTAGAATGAAAACAAGTTAGGAAAAAACTGAAACGGCCGAAGCGAGAAAAGCCTGACTGAAATTATAAAAATTGAAGCAATGAAGCAGTGAGACCAATGCAAACAACTGAGATGATTGAAACGATAAGAACCGAACGAAACAGAATGTAAACATAAATAACCGGAGGGATTGGGGAAAGCAAGTATTGTAATTATTAATAACTGAGTTGATTCGAAAGTACTCAAAAGATTGAAAACTAATCAAATTAAACTGCTCAAAGTTAAAAGAACTGAAAGTAAAATAAAAGGAAAACTGAACTGGTTGTAGCAGGAAAGAACTGAAGCCGTTGAAAAGACGCAAACCAAAAAAAAAAACAAAATTGTTAAAGAACAATTTAGTAAAATTAGAAAAAAAGGATCGCAACGGAAACCACCGAAGTCTTATGATAAACAAAATCCGATCAAATCTGATCGAGGCAGTGGAAATACTAATAAAATTTTTGATAAAATTTCGTAGTGGATATTAGAAATAATTAGTATTATATTTATTCAATTTTAATTTGTTTGTTCATGAAATGGGCAAGTGTTACTACCACGAGAAATGCATTTTAAAACGTGGCCATAAACTGATTATTATCTCGCAAAAATATTTTCATATGATGAGAAAATTATTAATGTTATTAATATTAATATTGCAACTTGGAAGACATCCGCCCCGATAGGGGTGGGTTGAATAGTAATTTCTCTGCAAGAGCGCAATATGTGTAAACACGTCAAAATTGTTTCACGATCACCTTATGACACTTAATAACTTTCTAAATATTACTAAGATAAACAAAAGCATTTCATCGACGTATTTTTCCGAGAATCGATTGTAATTAGAGGGCACTGTAGGGCACCGTAAGGTTCAGCAGATAGAATGATCAATTGACATTCAAGCATTAAACACCATTAGGCATTAATGTATGACGTGCTACAAGCATTTATAGGTTTCACAACATTTACAACTAGAAAACTACTAATGACGGTTTTGTTTTTGTAAAGAATGTAACCTCTCGTTGAACTACGAGACGTAAGAGGCAAGAAGTTAATTTATTACCCAATTAAAACAGTATTTATCTTCTTACATTATTTCCACATCATCCATTGATAATTGTGTAATAATTACAAATGTGGTACGTTTTTAATTTTACTTTTTTAGAATTTGTATTTAATCGATTTGAATGGCTGTCTGATTCCCGTGGATTTAAGACATAGTAGTAAATTCAACTGAAGGAGAAGAGTGGGAGAGAGAGGGGCTAGTTGTCCTAATGAAGAAAATCAGTTAATGACCGCATGTTTTAATTTATTTATTATTGCATTAATAGATTCTGTTAAGTAAATGCGATTGTGAGCGTGATCTTGTCAAGCAAGGGGGAACGACGTGTAATATTGATTAAAAGGATTAACAACAACAACAAAAACAACGGTAGTAACTGTAATGATCATTATGTATCTGCATGTTCCCTTCCCCCCGCCCCCCTCACATTCCGTTCTGCTAGTGCTTCACATGCAAAAGAAAATTGTTGCAAAACACGCAAGAAGACTGAAAAGTGTTGAAGGTGTCGAAGCGATCATACATTTGAAGGTTCCTCGAAAGGGCTCTATTGAATTTTTATAACGTAAAACCTGAAGAGATTGGAATGAAATAAAAATTGAAGGGGAAGATCAAAACTGAACTGACTGCAACAGGATAAATTGAAATGGAGGGAAGGAGAGAGGGAAAGAGACAGAAAGAGATTAATCAATTAAAGTACTAACCCATCAATAATCATATATCGAATGGAGACGAAAAAAAGGTTTTATTCATTCAAGCTTGGTTGTAACTCAAGCTTACCAACCTATTAATCAAAAGATCAATCCATTTCAACTTGTAGCTGATCAATCATTTGACAAATATATCAAAAACCGTTAACCAAAAACCACTAATTTAATCCAAGTGTCGATTAAGTAACCAAGATCAGTTCTTAATCCTCTGAACAAACCATAAGACAGAACAAGCATCGATCAATCAACCTATCGCCTGATCAGCAAACATATTGAATTGATCAATCAACCCTATCAGTAGACTGGTCAATCAAGTCAAGAGAACCGCTAACCCACTGATCTGATTAATTCAATGACTTATCGTAGGACGCGTTCATTTAATTTCACGATCATTTAGATCGCAAACATACAGATTTCACCTTCATGTGCCAGCGAATGGTGATGGCCATCAATCCAATAAAACAATCACATCAGCTTCGTTGGCCCATTCGTTACCAATTCGTATTAACCTTAACCTTTAATTGTTCAGACGATGGTCTTTAACGATAATATTTACTATAAATAAATGTTGTTGCGAATTTAATTTAAAACAACGTGCAAGTCGAAAAAACGAAAACATCACAAAAACCGTGACGTAAGGCCAACCACGACAAAAAACCGCAACTGTCAAATAGACTAAATTTTGCTTTTTTTGTTACGTATTTTCTTATTTTGCTTCACGATTTGTCATAGGAATCAACGTAAAGTCGTAAAAGTGTCAACGGAAAGGTAACAAAATAAACGATATGAGAGTGTCGGTATTTTGGTAACCCTCGTAACCCTCGTGAGGAAGAGAGTGAGGGGTGGGTAACAGTTGGAGAGGGTATGAGTGAGTACACTTGAATTGAGAGGCTTTTTTGCGCTTAAACCATACGACGCGTCATTTCGCGTGTTTCAAATGTGCAAACCGATCACCGATTAAGCTTATTTAGTGATCAATTATCTACTGATTTCTTTTCTCTCTCTCTCTCTCTCTTTGTGTTTATGTTTGCTCTAACCGCTTACCTTTTTTTTAATTCAAATTTTTTTTGTGGCTGAAGCTCAAGCTGCCAGTTTATAAATTTTGCAATCAGCAGAGTCATTTGTAAATAAATGTGGTTTTAAAACGGTAATAATGACATTTACAAGAATCCTAGTCTCTTCTCTCTCGCTTTATGGGTTGCCTGTAAAAATCTATCAAGACGGTTTTTCAATTAGTTTTCAATTTAGATGTGGCCAAAATTGATCAAAGATTAATCATTCACGTAATGTTAAAAATAAATATTTTGAAATTTAATTTTTCCTAAAAACGATTTCGCACAATTTGGCAAGATTTGACAGAACATTTTTTACTTGAATTTATTTTATGATTTTCTAACTGCGACAACTTGTCAGAATTCAAAACACGGCCAAGTTTCAAAATCGACGCACACGCGCGTGCGTATTTTTTCAATTTTTATTTATTTATTTATTTTATTTTTTTTTTTTTTTTTTGAAACATGCCTGTCTCGTGAATATCGCATGTCATGCGTGCTCAATGCTGGTAACGTCAACGCACTGTTTTTATTGCGGTTTCACGCAAGTTTCGTTGACTTATGATCGTTAACGCTACTTATCTTCTTCTCTCTCTCTGCGTCTCTCTTACTCTTTCATTACAATCTTTTATTATCTTTTTTCTTAATCTTTCTAGTTGTTTTTGGTCTACAATAAATCAATTTTTTATTTTGCCTTTTTTTCTTGGGCATATTTTTTAAGGACGTTCAGTGAACTTCGTTTGTGAATTTTTGAAGGTTTTGCAAATTCGTTCCTTCCTCTTTTAATTTTTAAATTTCTCCTTCATGGTTTTCCTTTTTTTTTGTTTGGTTTATTCGCAAATTATTCGTTAATAATAAATTGTATTTTCTTCTTCTTCTTCTTCCGTTTATCAGATATACTTAAATTAGCCGTGATTGGTGTTGCTTTGTTACTTTTGGCGGTGGTGGTGTTCGTCTGTGATCCGGTGCAGATGATCGTCGATTCGGTAAGTTGTCCTCGATGTGATGATATAAAGCTCTCTTAATGACACAACCAGCGGTGGCGTCAATGAAATATATTTTTTCAAAAAATATTGAATGTCATTCAATAAACTATTTCCTCTTCTTTTTCTTCTTCTTCTTCTTTTTCTTCTTCTTCTTCCTTTTCTTCTTCCTTTTCGTCTTCTTCTTCTTCTTCCTTCTCCTCTCGAATTTCATTTAACAGCAACTTGCTCTCCGGCCTGGTTCGGTGATTTTCAATGTTTGGCAAAAACCGCCAATAAATGTTTTCATTACCGTTTACGTTTTCAATATAACCAATCTGCAAGCCTTCACCCGTGGCCAAGATCGCAAACTGAAAGTGACCGAAGTTGGTCCTTATGTTTATCAAGAGTTTTTGGAGAACCATAACGTTACATTCAATGACAACAATACCGTTACTTACATTCCACGCCGTACCGTCAAGTTCATACGCGAACGTTCTGTCGGTGACCCGAATGAGGATTTGATAGTGGTGCCGAATGTACCGTACATGGGCATCGCTGCTGCCGCCTCGGAGTATTCGATTTTTGCCGCTTTGGCCATTAATACTTTGACGAGAGGATTAAATTCGCAGCCAATGCTAAAGATGTCGGTACATGATTACTTGTGGGGTTACGAGGATCGTTTAGTATCGCTGGCATCGACCGTTCTGCCGCGCATATTCAATTTTCAACGTTTCGGTCTTCTGGAGCGAGTAAGTTCGACGATGTTTTCTATTAATTTTTTTAAGTTTGATCAATTTTTTTCTGGCATCGCAAAAGATGTGTGACGAAGGCCATAATGTGGTAACAATGACACTCCCACCGAAAGACAAAGAACAGAATAGCTCAGAACTTGTGGGACGCGGTTTTTCAATCGACAATTGGAATGGACTAAGGGGTATGCCCGTTTGGGGTTATAGAGAAAACGAAAAGTAAGGCAAGAAGAAAATGCATGCATTAAGAAAATCAAATTGACTAATTTTAACTTTTATCCAGCAATACTCCTTGCAATACATTAAATGGAGCCTTCGAGGGTACCTTGTTTCCGCACAATATAAGCAAAGGCGAAGTATTTCCTGTTTACCGCAAGGCCTTCTGTCGCACACTACCAATCGTCTACTCCCACCCGAGTAAGTTCGATTCTCTTTATCAGCTCTCACTCTCTCTCTCTTTTCTTTGAATTCGTGAAATTATTAATGAAATTTCCGTTGCAAATAAAACAATTAGGTCTCGTTGATGGCATTATCGCTTATAATTTCAAATTGAAGGAGAACGCCTTCGAAAGTGATCTACAAGATCCGGATTCGGCTTGCTTTTGTAAAGAGAGAAAATGTTTGCAGAAGGGATTGGGCAGTATAGCGCCTTGCTACTACAGTGAGTACTGTTTAATCAATTAATGAATATAATTCAAATTTGGTTTTTATGTTTTTTTTTGGTTTTTTGTTTGCAGATATACCTCTGGCAATATCCTTTCCACATTTCCTTAACTCTGATCCTGCGCTACAGACATCCATTCCCGATGGTTTGAATCCAAATGAAACCAGACATGGTACCGTTGTGGCGATACAACCGGTAAGTAATTAAAAAATCAGAAATTCAAAGGAACCGAATTTGAATAAACATTCTTCTCACTCTCTCTCTCCCTCTCTGCAGCAACTCGGTATACCAATGCGTATTAACACTCGTTTTCAAGTCAACCTTCTCATGGGCAACATCAAATCCAACAGCGCCTTGCAACCCTATCGGAATATGGTGCTGCCTATATTTTGGCTGGATATTGTAAGGATCTAAGATTTCTCGCTCTCTCTCACTCTCTTCCTCTCTTTCTAACATTTCTTTCTACTCAAGCTTTCTCTTTTCTTTTCTCTTTCGAAAGGCTGTAGACGGTTTAACACCTCATCTGCTCATGCTGCTGAGGCTCCTCTTCAAAGTCTGTCCCTACCTTCAGCTGGGTGCTATCATAACTTTACTAATTGTTGGCATCTCGCTGGTGGGTAGTGCTATTCTTCTTTACTTCTGGACTGAATCGCCTTGGCGGAGGGTTAACACTCGCACGGAATCGCCTCTAGGTTCGGTGGGCGTTAATATTTTGCCTATATTACGTAAAGGTTCCAAACAATTGGCGAGCAAGCAAGAAATACAACAACAAAAACCACTTCTGGGTTAGATGGGTTAGCATGGCGTGACGTCACTTGGCGTTGGTTGTGCATTGATGGAAGTGGATGATACACCTCATTATTATCGATTGTCTAATTGATGAAAGGGGGGGGGAAAGCGCTAACACTGTGATATTATTATAAATAAGAAGAACAAGCATATGATTTGAACATATAAATTATGAACTATTAGTGATTAAGAGTTTGCTACAATCAAAACTAACACGATAATTAAATTGTAATTTGATTAATATTGTAATTAACTAGAAGAGAGATTTTAGGAAAATAAATAGTCGTAATCATTTAGAATAAAACTTAAATTTAATACTTAAATTATTAATAAAAGGTTATACAATATATACAGTCTGTGGAGGTTACGTTGTTGTTGTTGTTGTTGTTGGGTGGTGATATTTTACTCATACGTTATGGTGTCCTGTATCCATTTCATGTAGAATGACGTCCGCGTGTAAACATCCGGGAAACCCTTTATAGCGCATCCCGATCCGAATGATGTGATACCCGCCAAAATCCAGGGCCCTCCTTTCGTTAACCGACACTGCAAAGGACCTCCGGAGTCTCCCTAACAATTTTCAATTTTTCAAATTTATAAGAATTCATTGCATTCTGCGTGGCTCTAACGCTAACTCACCACGCAGGTACCGCCTTTGCCGTTCAATTTCCCCGCACATAAATGACCGCGATGGATTTTAACAAAACTCCCATACGCCTCTTTGCATCTAAAAAAATAATTTCAAAAATATTTAGATTTACTTTTGAGGAATGTTCCAATTCCGGGGCTTCTCCCGCTCTACCGAACCCATACCCACCTTCCGCTATTGTGCAGCGGCACATTCGTTTTCAGCAATTTATTGGTTAAATCGCCTGAAATATTCGCCTTACCCCAACCAGTTGCCACACAATCCACATACGGCAAATCTCGTACATCCTGCTGACGATTTGTCGTCGTTGCTGCTTCGGCGTCAACAAACGCATGTATTTTTATCAGTTTGTCGTTGCGTCGATGTTTTACTTCCATCAGACGAGGTTGCGGGTGTTTTTTCATTTCGGTCTGTTGCAGCTGCTCGAGTCTTTGAGCTTGACGCAAGCGTGCCATCACTTTTGTGCTCATCAATTCCTTCATACTCGGCATTGTGACGTTGCGATGACGTCGTATACTTTGCACGCTACGCAATAAATTGTCTGTCTTCTCCGGGAGAACATCGAAAGCTTCCGCGCCCAAACCCGTGTCGGGGAACGAGCCCATTGCGTTTTCTTGATTCGATTCTTCCTCGTTATTGTTGCCGTCATTTTCGCTGTAAGCGAAAGGCAAACAGATGCGTCGTATATTCGATTCGGCGCGTATATCGGCTGGTAGTGATAATTTCATTAAGACCAGATCGTGCAGAAAATTATGATAATGCTTGTGCAATACAATCTTTTCGACGGGTATTCGTTGTTCATAACCCGATTCCACTACGCGATCATGTTCACCCAAAACCACGGTCCAGAGAGGTGGTAGCGGTAGATTAAAAAGATCACTGAACAATTTCGTAGCAGAGAAAGAGAAAAAGCGATGATTATGATTATGACGATGGTGTTTCAATAAACACTCACTTGTGAACACAATGTGCGGCTGAAAGTATCCAATAGCGATGTATGAGAACAGCTCCGCACCAATGTCCCAGAAAACCCATAGAAGGATGAAGTAATTCTAGTGAGGCTTGCCAAGGAAACTGGCCGTCCCTCGTGGGTGTTCCGGCAATAATTTTGGCCATGCGCTGCTGGTGCTGATCGCCGCGGGGTTCACGTCGTACCGGTCGGGAGCCACAATCTGTTGAAAGAAGATATAGTTCATACAATTCCAAAAAAAGTTTATATAATTAAAAAGTATATAATGATATACTTTTATATGAAAAGTATATAAAAGTATAAATAAAAAAAGTATATAATGATTTAAATAGAAAGTGAAATTAAGAAAAAATACGTAAAAATATTTTTTTTAATTTGTTTCAAAAATTTTTTTCAAGGAAGTTTTTTCTTGCATATAAGATAAGTAAAATTAAATTAAGTATTTATGAATATTAATTTTTCAATATTTATTTCAATAAATTGTCTTAAAAAATTTTTTAAATTTCATATAAATAAATTTTCTTTTCAAATTTGTTTCTTTCCTTTCATTTAAAATTTGTATATATAAATAATTCAACAAAAAATTTAATATAAATAAAATTTTTCCTTTGCTTAATATAAATTGCTTTTAATACATTTTCTAAAAAATTCTTAAATATAATAATTTTAAAAAGGCCGTTTGTTTAATATGTGTATAAAAATTAAAATTAAAAAATTAAAAAATTAAAAACTTTAAATTAAGTTAAATTTAAATAATATTAAAGTACTTTTAAAAAAAATTATTTTAACATAATTTTTCAAAAATTGTTTTAATAAATTTTCTAATCAGTTTTCGTTCTTTTATTAAAATATTGAATATAAATATTATTACATAAATTTTTTTTATAAATATAGCTATTCAAAGTCCGTTTCAATAAATTTTGTAAAAATATGTTTTCTCTTAATGAAAATTTGCATATTATTAAATTTAATTTTTATGTAAGCACAATTTTTCAAAATTTATTCTGATATCCTTCCTTTTCTTCTAAATTTTTAATATTTGTTTTATCAAATTTTCGAAAAAAAAATTTGCATTCACAATTATTTCTCACTACCTGTTCCAGAATTTTGTTGCTGGCGATTTCTCAAGCTTTGTAAACATGTTGCAAATTGCGTAAGTAAAACGAACATGATGCAGAACATCACACGTGGCGCGACAGGCATTTTTACTCATCCTCCAAATTCTAGAACTTTATTAACATATTGTAAAATGTTATTTAACAATATTTTAAAGAATATAAATAATACATTCTTTCTAGCACACCAGGGAAAATATTTTGAATGTTAGTTTTTGAAAATTGATTTTTTAAAGGTTTTTAAATGTTGATAAAATTTGTTTTTTTTAATAAAGTGTTTTTATATTTTTGTTTTTGCACTAACTTCAGTCGCGTGTTTGAGGTAAAGGAGTTCTTATGCCCCGATAATCTCTAAAATTGATCTGTTCTAAGCTTTATGACGGTGATAATGAAGTGTGATGCGAACAGTGACAATTAAATAATTTTTAATTAATTAATCAAGAATTAGTTTCATCTTTAGTATTAGGTTTTTTTGAATACTAATAATCTCGCTGGTAGGTATTTTTTTAATTCAAAGTCAACATTTTTAATATGAAGTCAAGCCCTTTGTATTATTTTTTATGTTCTCATTATTATTTTTTTGCATTGCTTTTGCGAACAATTTTCCGATAATATTTTATTCCGAAAACAATAATGATTTGCCGAAATAATCGTTATTGAGCATTGTCTGCTTCTTTGCTTCTTCTGAATGACTTTATCTTTTGACGCTGCGACATCGCATTTGTGCGGCGTTTAACACCATTTAACAGCATCGTTCACAAGCACTAATTAATAGACTAACTAACAATAACCTCAAATATTTCATAATGCCATTTTACCAAAAGAAATGCTAAAAGAAATTTGGCAGGATTGATTTTTAATGTTTTCTTTAATTGTAATTATCATTAATAATATTCAATTTGTTATAGTTTGCGGTTGTTGTTGTTAAGCGGCTTCTTAACATTTTCCTAAATGATTGAAGATTCGTTGAATTTTTGTTGTTGTTGTCACTAAAGGAGACACCAAATATTTACCACACATTGCATAATATTAATAATAATAATATGCAATAATTAATATTTGATGCTTGTTGACGATTATTATATTGGTGATGATGGTAATGATATTAGTTGGTATAGTTTTCAAAAATGTTTAATGGCGTACTAGTGATGATGGTTTGGGTTTACCTCACAAGGACTAAAGCTTTATCCGCGTCACTTCTGGATGCGAATAAACTCGCCGACAGCTAAAATGCAACTGCTACCGCTGTTGCTCAGATTCGAGCGAAAATATCAAAGCTTTTCTATTATTTTCAATTTTCATTTTCTTTAAAAAATTTTTCTTGGTTTCTGTATTAATCTCTTTTGTTTCTTATATTTTTTGTATTCATCTTCTAGTATTTATATTTTACCGTGATATTGTTGTAGTTTTTGCGTTCATTCCCTTCAACCGCATCACGAAAACTCCAATCAAAATAAAATCAAAAAAAATTAAAAATAAAAGTAATTAATTATAAAAAAGCAGCATCAAAAACAAAAGCAACAAAAACAACAATAACAAACTAAAAATAATGATAATTATATTCACGATGATGATGGTAATGGTAATGACATAAAAAGTGATCATGATGTCAACCGTTAAAGCTTCTATAGCCGGTACCTTGATGACGGACTGTTGTTGCTTTTGTTGCTGTTGTTGTTGTTGTTGTATCTCCTCCTTACCTCACTCTACCAACGCCATCACTATCACTGACTCGATCAAGAGAAGGTGATCGCGTATGCATAACGGCATCGTTTGTAATTCGACTTTCGTTTTCATTTGCGGCTTTGAGTTTTCCTTCTTCAATATTTTCTCTTCGTTTTTTTCACTTTCGTCTTCGTTAGTTTTTCATTTACATCACAACGGCTTCAAACGTCTTCAACGGCTTCGCTAGAGATACAAACGAACGATTGGTTAAACCGTGATTGAAGTAAACCACGAATTGGCCACCATGAGCTTCGTTATAAACAAGCCAATATTTATGCATTTATGTAGCTTTGTACGTGAGTGTGTGTGTGTATGTGGGTGGGTGTGTGTGAGTATGTTCGGCTGCGTCTCATTCATGTGTGATACCGTCTCAAATTGCGTTGATTGTACTCTGCTGCGTTGGCGATTACGTTTGGATTGCCGTTTCTTTTAAAATTCCGCATTCGCTCATAATTCAAATGAACGTTTCTCACATCATTATCATCATCATTAACAGCTTAAATAACAAAAAATATCAATGAAATAGCCAGCAAACAATACAGCAAGTTCATAACAAGATAACAACAACAACAACAATGACAATAACAGCGAACTAGCTTTAGACAGGAAGCTATCTTATAAATATGTAGATTTTTTGAACGCAACATTTCTTTACAGCAAACGTCCAAAGAGGAGAGGTAGGTGGGTGAGTTTGGGAAGGTGACGGAGCCTGGTTTTAGGCAGGGGATATTTTTGAAACACGGTAGCTCGTTAAGGATTATTTGAGCAACAACAAAACAACAGAAAGCAAGATGTTGTGTTGCAGAAATGACATAACTTGTTATCTTATTGGCTCGTTGTTATCGTTGTTAGTAATGAAAACCATAATTATGATTATGTATATTCAATGATTTTTCTAAAATCTCAGATTAAGTCGTCTCAACTCAGTGAACAGTCAGAGCAAAATGATGTTGCACAAATTTAAAATTCACGTATTTTTACCTGCTTTAAATTTTTTTGCAATTTTTTTTCGTTTTTAACTTTCCGGGGTGTTTCCGGTGTTGGGATTAAATGCAAATTGTGAAGAAGAAGTTATCTACTGTTTTAATAAATTACTTTACCTTTTATCTCTTTTACTTGAATAAATTATAATTTTAAATTATACGATTGAATTATGTGATAAAAACAAATTTAAGACTAATTGTAGACTAATTTTGTTATTTGGTTTCGGCTTTAGAAAATAGATAAAAAGCTATAAAATAGGCAAAGACAATGAAAGTCACTGGAAATTTTAATTTCTTTTGTTTTTCAAAATGACTTGCAGGAACTGTTTTGTTAAAAAGTTCATTTCATGATTATGACACATGACCTTAATACAATATTAGAGATTGTTAATTATTACGATCGTAACGAATCAGGTTCAAATAAAGAAAAAAGGAATACGGGGGACGAATAAAGCGGTTAACTTTGTCTTTAACCGGGGTAGGTCTGGACTCTGGAAGGTAACAACAGCCCATACCAATGTCCTGTAATGACCAGAATAAAAATAAATAAAAACTTATTATTACAATGGATAATAAATAATTTATTTGACTTTGTTTTAAACGGCTTAATTTTTAATGACATATTTTTTTTATACCAACTATATATGTATCTAAAGGATCCACACATTTCACAGTCCTCTTTCCCCCTCCATGTCTTTAAATTTGTTCCAATTATAAGAAATATTTATTTTACAAATATTTAAAAATGTAGTATGGTTAATTAATTACAATTAAATATAAATTACAATTACAATTCATAAAAGAAATTATAAAATAAATTGTAAAGACAAATGTTGCAAACTCTGAAAATTTTATTAGCACGAGTATTTAGATTGCCTTTAATTTATTTCAAAGATCGATCGAGTAGTTTTCATTTCAGATGTATTCTAATTACCGTCACGTGGCGATTATCATATTAACTGTGATAATTACAATCTATTAATTATCATACAAAATTGCTGCTTACCGTAAAAATGATCGAGAAATGAATTCATCGAAAACGGTTTTGAAAGAAAAGCGATTTGTATGCAAATAGTTGGTCATTAATTGGCAAAAGCTATACTCGCTGATACAGAACGAGTAATGATGTAATTATGTAAATTTAATAACAATAATAATCTCTACACGTCAACACTTCAACACGTTACCAACAATATATTCATTACTTCAAGCAATGAGCGAGCAAATAGGTAGATAACGAGCGGCAGTCTGTTGAAAAGCGACAAATCGTTGATTTGAATTATAGAGCTGCACAAGACGACAACGAATGCAATTTCAGATTCGAAAACATTTTCTCGCCATTGCTTACATTATTTGCCTCGATTGTAGATAGATAAGCCACCAAAGTAATGTAAGCAATTATGAAAATATAAAGGCGCGTCTTTGGCTTTCTTGTCGTTATGTTTTGTTTTTTTTTTTGAAGGAATTTATTTTTTGACATTTGCCATTTTGGCAATATTGTCGTCTTGTTCCTCTTAAACCTTTGTGTAGTCTTGTGCAGCTTCATTGTTTGAATAATGACATGATGTCGATTTAACTTCATGTGATTTACATTAAATGAGCAGACAACTTTATAATTATCAATAACTGATTTGATGTTATTGGAATTGTTTGTTTTTATTATAATTTGACTGTGTAAATATTTCTTAATTTTCTTTGATAACGTTGTATCATTTCAAATGTGTTGGGGTTGCATCATAGCGTCTCTGTAGAAGAATTAACGCAATCATTAGTGTTAACATTGTCATCATTATCATAATCATCACCATCTAGTGTTTCAATGGGAAATTATTGAATGAAAAAATTATAGTAAAAATAAGACTAAAACCCCCAAGAGCAAGAGCCTGCCTATCAATAATAATAATAATAATGACAATAATAATAAACACCAACAATAACAGCATTATTTTTACAACCCCACAAACAGCTGAGCAGATGGACAGACACGAATCGAGCTCATGCGACTTAAGATCGTGTACAGCGGATACGAAAGTTCGAAAACCTCTTCGCGCCACCGCAATGATATGCAAAGACAAACCTAACAACTCATTACCGCAGTTTTACAAAACTTTTGCCACTGCTACCGTTGCGACGTTGACTTCACGTGACGTTCACGGTCATCAAGTTCATATCAGACGCTGTTTGACGTTAACCATTGAAAGATACCACTTGACAGCTGATGAGTATCTGAACATTTGAGTAACTACTTCCATTATGATTATGCGCTGTGTAGTATTGGAGTTATCGCCTTCTGCGCCACTGTCACTCCAACGCAGCAGCTGCTGGTGGTAATATTTCTGACGTTTGTAAACACATTCACGTTTCACTTTCTTCGTCAGGGCCAGCGACGTCATAACCGCCACGTCCCTGCGTGCTCCATCGCGTGTAAAGAGCACCAACTCTAATCCACGATTAGGCAAGCGCATGTTCGTTGTTTGGCCGACTCGTTTGCTCACTCACTCGCTCGCTCGTTCGTTCTCAAATGAAAACGAAAGTTGAGAAATTGTTTTTGTTCGTTGCGTTGTTGGTGTTTTATTGTTGCCATGATTGAAGCTGTGATTATTGATGATGTTGCTGTCATTTGTTGTTAGTGTCAGGTTTTGTTCGCTTCTTCGTTTTTCTTCTTGTTTATGCTGCCAGGTTTCCTGTATTTCCAACAGTACGAACGATTTATGCGGCTACCGCCACGCGCTGATTGTAGAAATATTCGTCCGGTTGCTGCTGCAGTTGGTGCAGTATTGTTGCAATTGCTTGCGTTGCTGCTTTTGTTGTTGTTTTTATTATTGCAATTGTGGTTTGGTGATGGCGTTTAGTTTTGTAATTCGTTAGGTTTATATCAAAAGTAATAGTTTTTTTTACTTTTCTGCAAGATTTTTGTTGTTGCTGTTGTTGTTTTTGTTGTTGTTATGCTAGCAAGCTTTGTTGCCTCGACCGTGAGAGCAGCTGTCGCTTGTAGGTATTATTGATGATGTTGATGTAATAGCATCACGTTACTAAATTTGTTGGTTATATTTGTTTTTGTTGTCTCCGCTGTTGTTGTTGTTGTTCTTGTTGAAGGCATCTCCACCGAACGTTTGAGGAGTTGAAAACGAAATTAAGAAAATATTCGCAAGCTGCAAGGAAACTTCATGCGGTTATCACTTTAAATGCTCGTTGTAGCGTTGCAATCTTTCTTCTATTGATTTGTGAGAGTTTTTCGGAAAGGGAAGAGCGGGGAGGGGATGCTGTTGGTTGTGATGCTGGTCAACATTCCTCCGCGATGCTAATGAAATAATTTGCTCTGCACAACAAAAGCAAAAACACAAAACTCTTTTGAACTCTTTGAACTTTTGTTTGCATACGATGCCGCTGAAAATGATGATGATGATGATAATGATATTTACGATGACGATGGTGGTAATGGTAAAGATGGTAGAGGTATCAAAACCGCTATTCATGAATAAAGTAATGATCAATACGATAGTAATAATAATAATAATAATAATAACTTACAAACATTGTGCGCGCCGTTTTGAAGGTTTTCGATTTTCCGATTTCAATTACAATCATTAATCTTCATCTGCTTTTTATTTTTTGGTGTTTTCCTTCTTGCTCCTTTCTTTTTTAATTTTTCTTCTCAAATTTGTATTTGTGAGATTTTAGTGATTGCATTAATTCAAGTGCGTCCAAGTGTTTTGCACCGTGGCCGTCCGCCATCCTTAATTGATCAGCTGTCCTGCCGTGCCTGTTGATTGATTCGACGGGAAGTGTTTATTAATGGTTCATTCATTAAATATGGAAAAAAATAATTTCTCATTTATGTTGAAAAGTTAAGTAATTAACAATTAATACGCGAAACACCGTTGAACGAACGTACGTCGATTACTTTTGATTTCTTAATTCCTCCGGGTTTATTGTCCTTGGTAAAACTATAAAAAGTACGAGAGGGAGAGAGAGAGAGGGAGACGTGGAAAGAAAAGGACAGAAAGGAAGCTTTGAACGTTTTGGTATAAATTTTTATTTAACTTTTGAAATACGTCTGGGCCGTTACTTCATACATTAATTCATCGCTCTCGATCGACGCGAGTCTGGTAATTATTTTTGGGGGCAATGTTCAGCTCATAACTTTAGTTTGTACTTCATTTCAAGTCTTATTTATTATGATTTATTGTGAGTTTTATTTTTTAAGTTATTTCGAAATAACAGTTTATTATTAGCGGTTTAAAAAAACTGAGAAGTTCCAAAGGGTTCACCTATTGAAAAATGTGAAATAATATGATATAGTTTAATATGTTGTTATATTTTTGTCTAGGATACTATTTCTTATTTTTCTAGCTATCTATTGCCTATCGTGCAGATGCCATCCTCGTAACAGTTCAATAAGAACGCAACATTTCAAATGACACCTCTTAGTGGAAAAATGCTCAATTCTTAAACCGAGTATTTTTTGCTTTTCATTCGAATTTTTTTCCTTTTTATTTATCTGATTATTGGATGTCCTTCGCGCATCAATTTTTTTTTATTAAAATTTTTAGTTTTCTATGAATTTTGGGGTTTTGCAATTAAAATGTAATTAAGCACCGACTGGTTATAAACAATTTTTCTTTTTGTATTTTTTCCTTCGCTCATTTTCATTTTTTTTAATTTTGTATTTTCGAAAACTATGCATTGATATCTTGCTAACTATGCTACTGTTGTTGTTTTTGTTGTTGCTGTCGGTTTTGTGGTAAGATTCACCGTTATCCTTTGGTAAGTCTTGTACTTTTTTAAAGTTTTCCTTCAAAACGATTTATCCTTCTTTATAGTTTTAATGTTCGACTGTTATTTGTTCTTAACTTTTCTATGAGAAATTTCTGAATACGTCTTCACGATAAACGATTTGACGTCACTGCCTCAAAAAATGCCTCCTCCCCGCTCTGCAATAGCTGTCATTTAGTGGCCTCGTTTTTTAAGGAAGGGATTTAAATTTTATTTGTTTTGTATTATTTTTTTCTTGAGTGTTACCGTGGAAGCGATGGCGTTGGCTGAAAAATTACAAAAGTTATTAAGATTTTTTTCGAAATTTCAAAGTCTTTTTGTTTCAAATTTTTTCGTTTTACATCTGAAACCTCAGAAAGTTTGGCAAAAAGGGAACCTTCATAAAATCTGTGATTTCCACATGGTATAATACTGGATAAAAGCTGCACAACTGTTTAGGATAACAGCTACACAAAATCACATTGCATTAAAAATTTAGCAGAATAAAAAACAATTTGGAAGAAAATTATAAATATTTAACAGTGCAATGAATAAGGATAAAACACTTAAAACGAAGAATTTAATTACTTTAACAGCCTAGACAAATTTAACAGAACAACCTTAAAAATTTAAAGCAATAATAGTTTAACGATGATCATATATTGGTTACAAAAATGTGTTTTAACTAAGCAGAGTCTGGTAAATTAATCCAATAAGTAAAATAAACTGCTTAGCGGAGCACAAATAACAGAGTATAAATAACAGCTTCCAGGAAAATTAAAATAGGATCAATTTAGCAGAGGACCTCAGTTTAGGGAAATACTGTTGAAATAAGAATTATAAAAAATTCCAAGCAAGGTGAAACACTCGAATAAAAATAATGGTTTCAGTTAAGCAAAATACGATAAAAATAATTGTTTGAGGGAATTAATCAAAGTAACAGAATAACATTGTTGGAGTAACGAAATATACGTATTACAGATAAGAGCTAGGATAACAGAATAAAATGGCAACCGATATTTCAAGAGAAGACATGCAAATAGGAAATTAATTGACGGAAACACTAACAGTAATTTTTAGCATTCGTGTGATTCATTTTTATGAGCTATTGTATTTGAATTCTCTGTAATGAATTACAGACTGACAATTAGATTCTGTAATGCATTGCAGATATTAAAGGGTTAATACACTGTAATTAACATTTCATATTTCGTAGTGATTTCTTTTTTATTGAAATTGCAGAGATGTTACTCATCTATGAATCAAGAGCAATTACTATTTGTGATAAGTTTATAACTATCACCGGTACTGGATGGATAAATAAAATGCGTTCGGCAATGTTTGGCAAAGAGTATTCTGTATTCCGTATTTTATTCCGCAGAGGTTTTTCGTTATGTTAAACACAAAATACTTGAGTGAAACTTTGCCTTTTGATTTGAGTTAAGCAAATGTTTTCATATAAATTCACTAATACGATACAAACCGTTAACTCCCTTTTCACAACCATTATCAAAATTAGATAAAACCAATTGACGTAAGAGTTTATTGGAATCGCGCAATGATTTAGTTGGGTTTGGGAGTCTTATCACTAGCGCTGATTATCTCGGTCGAGTCCACGCGTGCTTTCTTGTGACATATGTCGCATTATAAATAAAAAAAAACCATAAAAAACTGTTATAGCAATTAAATTAAATGGTACTCGTAGATATCAATGCGGTAGAATGATTTTAGTTTTTTGTATGAAAGACAGAAACCCACTCGTAGTTGTTAACGGCATTGTTGACGTTATTTTTGTTGCTTTATTCTTATCATTGTTGTTGTTGTCATGGTCGCTTTTGCTTCTGCTATTGCTAGTTTTATTGCTATTCATTCAGCTGCGGCTACTTCTGGGGCAGGAATAAAAATTGCTGATTGAATTACAATTTTTCACTAAAGCAACGTCATCTCAGTCGCCATATACATAAGCGCATCCTATATCTCCATCTCTATCACTCACTCTGTCTGTCTGTTGTCTTTGCCTCTTTTTTTACTGTTGTTATCGCCACTATCATCGACTTTTTCAATCGACCTTTAAGAGTGCAGAAGATGCTTATTGAAGCGCTTTAAAACCCCCGCCTACTCACACTTACGAACGACCCTCAATCCTTTCGTTATACGCTCTTCTGCTTCTATGGTGGAGGGGAACCATATGCTATCCAAGCATAAATTTGAATTAAGCCAGACGAGCCTTAATAATTTTTGTTCTATCGTATCGTAATGCCATCATCTTCGGCCTTAGCAATTTATTCTAATGCATGTTGTTCCATTGGCGCAGCAATAGCAGCAAAGTAGACAAGTATTAGGAAGAAGAAGAAGCAAAAACAACAGCAAAAATATTCATTAAATGCAAATTCGTTTTGCTGCCAAAATCAATGAAAGCGCACAAACGCAATCCTATTCAATCAGAAACAATTTTCGCAAGAATTTTCGAAAATGATTACAGTTGCTGATGCTGTTGTTGTTGATGCTGCAGCTGTGGTAGCTGATGTTGTTGTTGTGATGGTTTTGCGATTACATTTTTTATTGGTGTTTTGATAAATAATTACCATTTGGTGACTATAACCAAATTTCAAGGTCGAACTAAGTATTCGGTCACCAGCATTTATTCCTTCGTTTCTCTTGCCTTTCTTTGCTCGCAGTCACACGTTTTCGGTTCAGAGCCCTTCCCCAAAACAACTTCTTTACGGTTTCTATAGGAAATTAATTGACAGGATGTAAAAAAGCAATGAATTACAAAATTTGAAATACTTTGTAGAGGGTGTTCAATTTACCGGGCTAGATAGTTTGGGTCAAGACAATAAAACAATTTTATGGGTATTCCGTTTTTTTGGATTTAATTGTAAGAGGATTTAATTTATAATTATATTTTTGCTATGTTGAGAGCTTTTGTAGTTTTCATGTTTTCATTTTAAGTAGTTTTTGATAAAATATTCAATTTTAACAGTTTATTTAATTTTGTTAAATTTTTAAAATAATTTTTTGCTAAATTAAAATCTTTTAATTACTCTATTTTCATTTTTTTCATTCTAATTTTTACTTATCGATTCAATTTATTTTGTTATAATTTATGCAATCGAAATATGTTAATATTAATCTTAATATACGCGACAGTAATCAATATTCGCCTCCCACATAACGTAATTAAAACTTCCTAGATATAAAAGAGTTGTTTAATTACTCTAAGCTGGTTGTTTATAATCATCTTAATTGCATTTTAATTACGATCAGTTCATAAAATGTCAGCAATCGCTGGACATATTAAAAAATATCTTAGTAAATTTATTAAAGCTGTCAACACGTGATAGTAAATTTATCGGCAACATTTTTATTGTAATTCAATCTAGTGTATTAATTAATAATATAGTTAATAGCTAGCATCATACATTAATGTGTAACATTAACCATTTTGTAGTTAAGATAATAATTATTTTATTCATTTTTCGATTATTTTTCCGGTGCAAGAATTATTGTAATTATTAATAATTAAATTATTTCTAAATTAAACTAAAATATTAATTATTAAAATATTTACTTAATTTTTATTTAGTTTTTGTTTAATTTTTTTGTCATATGATTATTATTTAATTCTTATCAATTTGCTTTAATTAAGAGACAAAAAATTAATTCTTGGAAAATACGCACAAAATAACAAAATCCACATCTATAAAAATAGAAAAAATGTTTAAAATACCTGAATATTTTTAATAATAAAACTGCATGGCAAAATTTTTATTTTAATTTCGAAAATATAATTAATTTTAAAATAATTTAATATTAATAGAAAATAATTTGATATGAAAAATAAAGAGAAAATTTTAATAAAATTTTTAAAAAAATTGTTAATTTAAATTTCTATTAATTAACAAAAATTAAAGTTATTTTGGAAATTTTTTGAAATACCTTTAAGGCTTCATGACATATAAAGGCTTTTCTTGCCAATTTGAATTTTGATAGGGAAAAAGTTTAAGAGATATTTATCTTTCCTCTTTAATTTTTTCGTATTATTTCTTTACCTATTTTTAATTATTTTATAAACCTTCGCTTTAAACGAAATCATTTCCGGTTGTGGTTGCCAACGACAAGCTTTGAATAACGAACGGAAAATGAGGACAAACAGACAAAAAATTACAACTAAGCGATGTCCTTTAGATTACAATTACAATTAATTAAGAAGAAGAATTGCATTCGAGTGAATGCAATTCTTCTCACTCACTCACTCGAATGTATTCAAACTCGAGATAAAAAAGAAAAACAACACAAATTTCGTGAAATGAAAAAGGACATGAGGACAGACCTAAAAACGCAATTACGAATAAATCCACGAACATACAGTAAAACAACGTGCTTTTAGCCCTGGTTAAGGCAGTACACACAAACACAGGCGCACACATAAAGCCACATGCATTCATAAACTCACATACACACACTCTTTACAAGTTATGCATACGCACACACCTGCGCTCGTAAAAACACGTGCCAAGTACCAAAGGACTCATCCTCAGGCATTGCCATGCATGCATGATAAGGATACATAGATTTTTGGAAAGAGAGAGAAAATGAACGAAAACGTAAACGAAAAGGAAAACACTGTAAAATAAATTTTTTATAAAAATATATAAAAAAATGAAGTGGAAAATTGAAGTAATTAAATGAAAACCGAATCGAAAGCGGTTTTAACCAAAGTATGCACTGTTTGTGAGTGTACGCATGTATTTGTTGCGTTTTATTAGCAATCTAAATGTCAAAATCAAGAACAAAACCATGATAATTAACCAAATAATTTTAGGTTTTTTTTAAGTACGAAAAGTAACAACAACAAAAGAGGGCACCACAAAAGCATTTTGGCCGACACGAGAAGAAGGCACGTTGATTCTAGCGGTGCTTCTTCCGGTGTTGCTACTGTTAAGTGAAGAAAAAGAAGAAGAAGAGTGGTGACAAGAAAAACAGCATGCAGTAAGAAAAATTGCATTAAGAATAAACAAAACAAGGAAAAATAGAAAAAACAGGATTTTAGGAGATTAAAGTGCTGGAATGTTTCATTTGTTTCGGTGAGTTGGTCTAATAAAGTTTTCAGCGTGATGTTGTTGTTGTTATTATTGTTGTTATTACTACTACTTTCAGGGCTCCAAAATGGACAACAGCAACAACAGCAGCAATAACATTTAATTATAGGAGAGCCAGCGGCTAAACGAAAACGAGCTACAACAATGACAACAACAATAACAGTCATAGCAATGGCAGTGCATTAACAGTAATAACAGCAACAAAAATAATAACAACAAACAAAAATAATAACAACAACACTTCGAACACAACACCGCAAAATAAAGATAAGTGAAATGCGTTAAAATCATTTTACGCCTGAGAATGTTTGAAATCATGCTGGTTCCTGGCTGTTGGCAGTTTGGGAAATATCCTGTCGACAGCCTTTGTGAAGCATACGCATATGTACAAATGTATATTACAAACGAGTACACAAGTAAGCGAGTAAATAAACACAGACGCACATGCACACTTGCATGCATGCATGTGATGCTTGTGTCGAATATTTAATAGACAAAAGCACACTTTCGAGGTATAAGAGAATATTACGGTTTTGGTTTTGGTGCCGAGAGGCAGGTAGATAGAAAGGCAGATAAACTAATGGACAGTTAGACAGATATCTAATAGTTAATGAGTCTACATGTTACAACATAAAACAATAACCGAAGTGGCGCACAAAATTGACTACTGGTCATTTCGTGTGACCACAAGAGCTTCTGTTACTTATTGATAATAATATTAAATACAGAAACAACAATAAGAACAACTAACAACAACTATTATAATTCATATTGATGCCGTTTACCACTCTCCAATAATGGTAAAAGAGCAGTAGAACGCAACAGCTGGAAAACAACAACAGCGAAAGGAACAGAGCTATAGAATTTATAATCACTGTTAATACTGTGAACAGAGTTGTTAACATTGCAAGAATGTATAAAGTAATGAAGCAAGTAACACGATTACTAACGTGACGAGTAGGCTTAGTAATAACAACAACGACAATAACTACAACAACAACGACTGAAATTTCAGAGAGAAGAATCGCAATAATAGCAGTAGTAATAGTTAACAGCAGCAGCGTCGTCGACTGCAAAAGCACTAACAGTAACGGAAGAGCTTTTTTTCGACAATGCCACAAAACACTGCAATTTAAGAAAACACACGCATATTATTTGTGCGTTTGTGTTAGTGTTAAATTTTTGGTTTAGCACCTCGGAGTGGAATGAAACGTTGGTTCGTATAAAGTGTCCAACGGCCATCCGCAATGATGAGTTGAAGGAAATATGAAACAGCAACAACAACAATAACAACCACAACGACAACAATAACAACCACAACAGCAACAATTACAACGACAGTCTGTAATCATGTGATTCGATGACAAAGAGCGTTGCAGTGGAAATGAACGAGACTGAAACATCAAACTCGAAGGGTTTTGGTAAAGGTGTGGCAGTGTGAAGGGATAGGGGAAGAAGAATAAAGAACGCGAAGAAGGATGAAGAGGCAATGAAAATGGAAAGAGAATTAATTTCACCGGTCATTTCCTTTAATTTTACAAATAGTTTGGAAATTGCAAAAAAAGGCTAAAATAAATTAATTTATTCAACCTCTGTTTACTTTTGCTGCAATATTTGATTTATTTTGATTCAATTAGAGCTGAATACCAGCCCAGGAATTCCATTATATTCTATAAGGATTTTGGAGAGAGAGGGAGAGAAAGATAGAAGAAAAGAGAGATTGTTTGCTGAGGAAGGGAAAGGGATGAGAGAGGAGAAGGCTTTCGGTTGCTAAAACCTTGATAAGAATGGAAAGAAAAGAAGAAAAGAGCAAGAGAGAAGGATAGTGATGAGGGTTAAGGACAGGAAAAAGAGAGAGCTTTCTAGAACACAACGTGCTCAAAAGCTTTTGGGAGACGATATACATTTAAAAAAATTAAATGAATGAGTTTGAAAACATTTGAATTTTTTTTAACATGAGTTAATAAATCCAAAAATTATTTCAGTTCGAGGGGTAGAGAGATAGAGAGAGAGAGGGATATACAGTGCGTGAGAAAGAAAAAGTCACAGAAAAAGAGTTAGGTTTATAAGCCAGAAACAAAATCGGAAACAAAAGTGAAATTATTGAAAAATAATGTAATAATAAAAAAGTTAGCGGGAATAATTTTAAAATATTTTTTTAAAACTATTGAAAACTATAATGAAATAGAGGGAGAGAGTGAAATGTATTCATCAGTCTACAGATAATCAAAAGAAGAAAAATTAGTGCAAACAAAATTCGTGCATCGAACAATTTCTCACAAATTATTCGGATTTTGTAATTTCGCTGTGAAATTTTTTCAAAAAATTCAGAATTATCTGTTTTTCTTCCCAGCAATTTTTTGACAGTGTAGCTACTCCAGAGAAATATATAGGTCATTCCCATCCTAGAGAAAGGACTTCGGTACATTGCAGACAGATAGAAAAACTTTTGCCGACTGCTGACGACAAGCCAAATACGACGAAATACGACTTGCATTCTTACAGAGGAATGAACCACCTCCGCCAGTCTCACTTGAATGTTAATTTATAAGTGGTAACTTATCATAACCTCCATCGAAGCATTCATCAGAAAAACTCGAATGGTTGCATTCAGATGAATCAAAGGGAGCACTCAATTAAACTGATGGTATCTTTAATCACCGACAACAGCTGTTAGCAGTTCTAGGCCCTCACAGAGCCGGTCTGCTGTTAACGATATGTTGCTGCTACTGCTGCGGATGCTGTTGCCGGTCTGCTGCTAACGCTATCGACCTTATCTAACGAAATTTCGTTCCGTCGCGTTCACTTTTAAGAATATCCTCATAGATTTATAGAAGCTTCTCTGCTCTGTTATGATTGCGGTTTTGTTGTTGTTGTGTGTGTGCGTGTGTGTGCGTGTGGGTTAGTGGTGGTGTAGGTGTTGCTGATGCTGCTACTGCCACTGCTGCTGCATGACTTGTGAGCAGTATAAAAAGAGGTGCTCGCCAGAGAAATATCGTCACAAATATTTTAAAAGCGTTCCAGAACTTATCGTAGCGGACGTGATCGCTCGTGGTCTTTTGGTATTTGTTATAAATTTTTTTCAAAAACGTTTCAAACGATAAAACGGTTTGTTCAAGAAATTTGATAAAACGTTACAGCTTATCAGCCGCGATTATCAATTGGTGAGTTTTATCAGCGAAAAGAAAGACTGCGGTAATTAGCAGTGTATGTAAATGTATGTGCGAGTGTGTGTGTTTGTGTGTCTATGTGTACGTGAATAAGTTTTTAGTTTTGGATGACTTTTTAATATTCTATTTTATTGCGATTTATGATTAGTTTTTTCATTTAATTTTAAATTTTTTTGAAAATGAAAAATATATCAAAAAAAGAAATAAATAAGAATAAAAAAGATCAAATCCTAAAAGAGCCCAAAAACAAAAATTAGAGCTTATTATAAATCAACAGAGAACCTCAAAAGCACTCTGGCAGGATGAAATCCTCACAAGCGAGCGATGCTTCCTTTTCCTTTTCCGGCTGATGTCGCTGAAGCATTACATTGCTATGCGTTGAATTGCGTTGCAAACAAAAGACCTGCCTAAAGCTTTTGTTTTGCTCTCAATTCAAAAAAATATTTTCATAAAGGTAAAATTAAATGCGAAAACTTGTGATGGCTACCAAAAAAATAAAAATAAAAATATATAAATAAATAAGAAACCAAAGCCAAAAATTAGACAAACAATTTACATCCTCCGTGTCTTCTGTCTTCTTAAAGGATTGTAAAGATTTAGAAAAGTTAATGAACAAAAGGACAAAATGAACAAAAACTGAATGGATGAGAGAAGTAAGCGTAAAAGATACAGAAAAAAAATTATATTCAAAATAATAAATCATAAATGCAGGTGGTATTTTTGGTAGCTTCTCGAAATTTTTTCATAATTAAAAAGGCGACGTTAAGAAAATCTGGGTTTCTTTAGTGGAATTACCCGCAAGGCATTCAATCTCTTATTTTTCTTGATAAAAAAAAGAAAACCAAGTAAAATTAAAATTTCAGGCCTTTTTAGGCTTTAGAAAAACTTAAACATCCAAAGCCTTTTGACTGAATTAAGACCCAAAAATTGGAGGCAGCCAAATTGACAGTAAAAACTGACAGTAAAAACTAACAGTAAAAACTGATATTACAATTTCATAATTAAAACCATAAGATTGCGCATTAACTAATAAGCAAATATTAAAACGGACAGTGAGAACTGACACTCAAGACTGGTATGGAAAACTTCGATTAAAAACTGACGTTGAAAACTGACAATGAAATGAATCATTGTAGACCTTACTCAGTTTTACTGTCAGTGAAATTTAAATTTTAAACTATAGGAGTGGCTGAGACTGATGGTGAAATAGCTCCACGAGTAAGACTGGAAATCAAAATTATCAGTAAAACTGTCAGAGTAAGGTCATTGATAAAACTGCCAAAAAAAAAAAACGGCCACTGATGGTGGGAATGCCGGAAAGGGAACTACTAGTAAGTAAACTACTAGTAAAAATTGACAGATGAAATTAGCAGTAAGAACTGAAAGTAAAAACTGAAGCGGCAACTGACAGTTAGTTATATGATCAGTTGACAACAAAAATCGACGGTAAAAGTCGCGAGTAAATTTGTGTGAATAAAATTGCAAGAGAGTAGGGGGAAGTCTTCCCATTTTCTAGAATTTTTCTGAAATCTCCCCTCAAGAAATTTTCCCTCAATTTTTTGACATTTTCTAGAAAATTTTCCTAAACAATATTAAAATTGATGTTGTCAATGTAAAAGATACTTGGTGTAGATCCTTGGTAGATTCTTGGTGTTGGTATGGGTATTGATAATTTATTGGCAAAAGTAATTGCAAATGTATGTAATACTGATACACCAAAGTCATTCAATAATTCAAAATTTATTAATCTGGAAATATAAAAGAACGAAAAGGCGTAAAGGAAAAACTCATAATGGAAACTGACAGTGAGAAATGGTATTGAAAATGAATACTGCATTGAAATGGTATCAATAATATTTTATACTTATTATTATGGATGGTTGGATGGATTGATATGGTTGCGATATTGCAATAAAACTGACAGCAATAACAATGCTTTTAACGAGAATATCAATTAATAATAAAAAATGTCAACTACTTTGGTTTACATGAAATTATGTTTTATTTGCAATTTATTTATTACTTTTTTTACACATTAAGACATTATTATATTATATTGTAAAAATGATAATCATAACTTTATTATGACTGCAAAGTTTAATTAACATTAGGTACTGTTAATAATAACTGATGCTAATGAAATAACCACAAACACAGAAAACGTTTTTTGACCAAAAAAATGCTTAAAATATTCTAAAAAGGTTTTGGGCATTCGAAGTTATTAAGTCCATTCGTTATATGTTAAATATTTGCAGCAATTATTGGTAATAAAAATACAAAATTATATTGAAGTCATGCCTTTACTAATGGAAATTGGCTTAGTGTGAGAAAAAATTGAAATAAACATAGGATTTATTAGAAGTGGAAAAGCCAAGCTATCATCACGATTTATTTTTCATGTATTTATTGATAACAATAATTGACAGTAAATTATTGGCTTTAATAAATTCTAATAAAATTATTTCGCTCCCTTTCTGTCCTCTCTCTCATCCTTTTCTTAAATTATTTTCCAATAACTGGAGCAATTAACGCAGTATGGAATATTGATAATATTATTTAAAATATTTTTCACAGACTGACAACAAGTATTTAGCAAATGTGGCTTTCCCTGAGATATTATTTTACTCGCTATATTTTCATTATTGTGTAATCAATAACAGATAATACACTGAACCAAATTTATCACAAATGGCTTTTTCACAAACTCCGTTTTTCTTCAATTTCGGTTTTCTAAAGAAAATATTACTTTCAAAGAATATTTTCCCTTCTTCATCAAAATCTCGCTTATTTGCGAGGAGTCCGAGCAATAGAAGAACTTCTATCTTATTACTCATTCTAGTACAGTCAATTTATTTTAACAATTAACAATTAAACAAATTTTTTTATAATAATTAGAATATGAGATGAAGAAAAAGTAGAAGAATTTTTATTATGTCGAACCACAAACAGAGAGAACTCGCATTTTTGACACAGTGTAATTATTTTAAATATGAATAAATTCATATAGTTGACATCGATCAATTTCTGCCAACGATTTGATAAACAAATTCTTGATAAACAAACTGTTTGTAATAATTTGGGACTGACTAATAGCACTGTTGACATATTAACAACCAAAAATAAGGAACTTTTTTCAAAAATATAATAAAATTTTAATTTTTCCGAATAACTTAGAAAAAATTTAAATTTCAAAAAATTTAATAAAATTGTTGTTTCGAAAAAAAAATTAAAATACAGTTTTAACTTCTTAGTAAGTTTCAATTTCCTAGTAAGAAAAAATATAAATTTTCCTTAAATTTTCAAAATGAAATTTCCAAAAATCTCAAATTTATACCCCCAATAAAATGATCCAGAAAAATGTTCAAAATTTTAGTGACATTTTTTTCACAAAATATTTCAATAATATTTAAATCCATTAAATTCTTGAAAATATATTTAATAGAATAAGAAAACAAAATTAAAACAAAAGAATAAAAAATTCCAAAAATTTCAAACATTTACTGTAATCGTCATTCTTTACAAAAAATCCAAAAATAATTTCCAAAAACTAACAAAAAAAAAAAGAATTTCTTCGCACAAATTTCGAGTAGAATTTCCAAATTTTTACTGATGTTTTTATTTCGCCAAAAATGGCCAAAAATTTAGTAAATTTTTAACTTCCGCAAAAATTAGAGATGCGTTTTTCAAAAATGTCTCAAATTAGTTTCTTAACCAAATGCCACTCCTCTCCAAATATTGTTTTTGAAGAATTTCTCACGCATTTACGAAACACAATTTTGTTTTCAAAACTAATTGAAAAAGAATGCAATTATTATGGACAATTTGGCAATTATTATGGAGTTTGGATGGCAATAATTGTTAAATGGTTTGCAATGTATTCTCCAAAGAACAATTAAAAAATCTAACGGTTTATTTGATTAAAAAAATTTTGTAAATATTTTATTATAGTTTCTAAACAACGAACAAAATTTCGAAAATTGTTTCAATCGATTTCAGCTAAAGTAATTTTGATTTAATGAAGAAGAATAATTTTTAACAATCATGAACTGATTCATAATCAATAGAAAAGGAATTGAATCAATTATTATTATTATTATTATTATCATTATTATTATTATTATTATTATTATTATTATTGTGCATAATTAAGTTTATTATTAATCAACTCGTTTTTATCGGCAATCTTTTTTTGGAAAAACGTTTTGCTAAAACCGCAAGGAGTATTAGTAAGGTTGACAAATAACGTCAATATTTAATTATTATCAAGTATTTTGGTTTTTATGGAATAAAATTTGACAATACTTATTAATCAATATATGTATATAAATTTGTAACCCGCAAATCAATCTTTTCAATGCCTTTTGCATAAATTTGCTTAAGATTCACTTAACCAAAAAAACAAGGTCTGTGAGGAAAATTAATGCGCTCGTATGCGTGTTTATAAGTGCGTACGTGCGTGTATTTGCGAGCTTGTGCATGTGTGTCTGGATGTGTGTGTGTAGTGGTAGGGGTGTGTGCGTGTGTGTTAGTGTGTGTGTTAGTGTGTGTGAGTGTGTTTACTCATAGCGTATTGTTTATATAATTTCATTTGTTTGCTTTGTTCTTGTTTATATCCTCGTTGTTGTTTTTGTCCGCTTTTAAAATTGCTCGGCGATTTAATTTCATTCGCATCCAAAATCTCAATGAGCTATAAAAACGTGCAGTCAGGCCACTTCCTTGCTTCCACGTCCGTTAGCTCATCCCTTAGCCAATCAATTCTGTCGAATGTATTCTGGTATAATAAACGCGATTACTTAAACAGTTTCTCATTAAATCCAAAATGCGATGATTTTTATTGTCAAAAATTAATGATCTCTGTGTAAAATTTTTTAATATGATTGAGAAAATGCGAGAGAGAGAGAGAGAGGAAGAGCACGGATGCAATAATAATACTCGCGCGTGAATTTAATAAAGTTAATTAATTTCCGTCATTTTTGTTTTCTCATTGTTTGTTTGTGAGCTCGCTTTAAAGTAAATCCTATAATAATAATTGATCCCATATATATTTTAATTCTTTGAACAGGAAAAAGGAAAAAGGGATTCAATTAAGAGATAGGGAGTTATTTTGGGTTGTTCATATCTCTGAGTGTAAAATAAATTAAGTGAATTATGATCTGAGTAGAGTCATAAAAGCAGGCACATATTTGGAAAACGATTCTTTGGAGATCCTGGAAGAAGATTTATTGATTATGATATTAAGCGATTTAAATTAAGTGAATGGGTCTGTTAAAATAATTTAGAAGTGCGAGTAATGAGTGAGTAAAATTGAGTGGAAGGACAATTGCAATGACTATAAATTAAATTATAAAAATAATGGCATACATACAAAAATGTAAAATGGAAGAAGAATTTAAAAGAATATTTTATATCATTTTTTTTGTTTATTAATAGAAAAAAATGGGATCTTGCAGAGGGGTGACGGAGTATATTTGGTAATTTTGAGTGTTTCAGTTATTGAGGAAAACGGAGCGGCTCAGGATGTTGATGCGTTAGAAGAGTTGAGTGAGTGGATGTGTAAACGTAGAAATAAGAGAGGAGGGTAAAAATAAGTGATAGAATGCAAAAAATTTGAAGGTGTGATTGAGTGACTGAAAGCGCTCGAAACGAGTTAAGTGAATTTGATAGGTCTGAAAATCAAGAGAATAAGTCATGAAATAACTCAATTGAAAACTGCACGTTGATAGGTCTGAAAACAATCAAAGAAAAAGCAATGATTTCAAAATTTAATGACTAAATTATTTAATAATTCTTTTTAAACGAAAACGTCAAATTTTTATTTCAAATTTGCGGTTAGTCAGTTTGGTTTAATCTCAGATTTAGTGAAGGTATAAAGTTTGAATATTATACGTTTGCCTTCAAGTGTCACTTCGATGTCTCTTTATTCTGTCATTAAAAGATACGCTTACAAATAATGTGTTACTTATGGGTTGTGCGTTCATAAGCACGTGTGTTGCAATATTTGTGGTTGGCAGGGGGAGGAGTGGTTGGGAGAACTATGATAAAGTGAAAATATCGTTTAAGGCAAAATAAAAACAAAGTAATGCAAGTTTATGCCCGATAAGAGAAAGGGAAGAAGTGTGATGCTTATCATATAGATAGAGAAAGGAAGGGAGAGGAGAGAAAGGGAAATATATAGAGGGAGAGAGATAGAAAAAGAGCGAGCGAACGAGAAAGATCATATGTTGTTTGAGGAAACAATTTTTGGAGAATAGACAGGAAGGACCGGTCGGTCTTCTTTCCTTCATAGATGGCAAAAGTAGAATGGGCTACTACGAATAGAAGAAGAGGAAGAATGGGGGGATATTCTGCCCAGATGGAATCGTGAGGAGAAGGAAAATAAACAGAAGAGGAAAGAGGAAACTGGATTAAGTTAATATAAGTTTTTATGTCAAAAGTATTTTCTGTCGACATGTATTTATCTGGCTTAGAAACACAAACACACACACATACGCATATACACATACATACATATATACACACATGCATATATACACACACATACACACACATACGGAACTCATATGTACATTTCCCATAAGCCAGCCAGCAATTATGTTTTTTTTTCATTTTTCGTTTTCCACTTTTTTCTATTTTGATGCTCTTTCTCTAATGTTTTGACCTTATTTGAAAGAAAATGTGCTTCCTTTAATTTTTTTTTATTTTTTTATTTTTTTTTCACTGTTTTTCTCTAAAACAAATGAGACAAAGCACGAAAATTCAACAAAAACAAAATAAGCTTTAGAAACATAACGGATTGAAGGTTACCCTAGAGTAACTAAAAAGATAAATCATAATCATAGTCATCGTTTGTACTAATGCAACATCATTATAATCATCTCCGTAAGCATCATTATAAGCATTATTATAAGTATATGTTAAATACCAAAATAATTTCAATTGTAATTATCATCTAATAGTCATAAACCCCATTTGAGGCTTAATAAGAAATATTAAGAGCTTACGTTATTTGCAGTGAGTGAGGTCACAGACACAGCGACGCAAACGCTGCCAGACAATGCGGAGACACACGCACATGCATACACATACACATACTCATACCCATTACTTTTCTGCCTACAAAACCTATCAAGACCATTAAGAATAATAGCAAGAATCTTTTGTTGTTTCACAAAAAGGTTTCTTATTCGTGGATTAGGATTTGGAGAATCCTAAAATTTCTGCTAACCAAATTCTGTATTTAATACAAAACAAATATATTAATTCACTTTCTCAATTTTTCAATTTTTGTTACAGAATTTTTAAATCGTGTGGAAACTAATAAAAATTCCGATAAAAGGAACGCAAAGTAATATCGAAAGCAATTTGTTGCAAAAGAAAGAAATCTCGACGATAAAAGAAGTTCGAGATTCATAAACATAAAAGCAAAACATAAAAGGTCAGCTAAAATTACAACAACAGCACTAACAACAGAACAACAACAACACCAACAACTTCGTGAATATGTCGATTTCTGATTTCCGTAAGAAGAAGCTTTTGTTTCTCTTCAATGTTTTCTTTGGTAAGTATAATAAAGAAATTAGAATGATAAAAAAGAATAATAAAGATGAATGATAAAGATAATAAAGAAATTAGAATGTTAAAAAAATAATAATAATAAATACATAATTAATAATAATATGTAATACATGAATTAGTACATTAAAATAAAGAAATAAAAAATTCAATAAATTATATTAAAAGTAAAATTAATTAGTGAAATCGATCAATTAATAAATAAATCAATAAATACATAAACAGATAAATAAATAATAAAACAAATGAATAAACAAATACTTAAAAATATAGAAATAAAAAATTAAATAAAGAAGAAAAATTAATAAATAAAATTGATAAATAAATTAACAAATAAATAACAAATAAATAACAAATAAATAAATAAATAAATAAATAAATAAATAAATAAATAAATAAATAATAAACGAAAAATAAATAAAAATAAATAAATCAATAAATCAATAAATAAATACATAAAAATAAACAAATAAAATTTAAATAAATTAATAAAATAAATAGATAAATAGAAATATTAAGAAAATAAAAAAAATACTAAATACATAAAAAATAAAGAAGTAAAAAAATCACATTAGTAAAAATTAAATAAAACGAAATAAATAAAGGATAAAAACTTTGGTGTTAGAAAAACTTATAAACCAAAGAAATATTAATTATATTACTAATATTAATATTAGTACTAATTAAAAAAGAAAAATAATTAGAGCTGTAAATATTTTTTATGAATAAAACAAGGACGAATTTCTGAGAAAATGTACATTCTAAAACTCTGTGTTTTGAATTAATAAAGAGAGAAAATTTGTTGTTTGAAGTCTGATGCAATTTCAATTAAAAAAAGTGATTAATTTTTTTTAATAAGAAAAAAACACGTAAAATTAAATTCATTTTAATATTAAAAATTTTTAATTTTTTATTTTTTCTTACAATACTGGGTAAAATGGATTTTTTTCCTTTGAATTAATATAAAGGCATCTTTTTTTCCTAAAAATGAAAATTAAGTTTTATAAACTTTTTAATATTTTGCTTAAGGTTTCGGCCTTTATTTTGCTTTTCCTTTGGGGAGACGCTTGTGGAAGGAGGTTGATTTCGTTATTCGTAAGCCCGCGCGATTCATCACTTACGTTCATTTTTCCAACTCCCGCCTTGCTCTCGCTTTTTCTCTTTCACATTTCGCTACTCCGCGCCAGATTTCATTCAAAAACAATATCCTGACGACAGAGAAAAGCGGAAGCATACAGAAGTGATGCGGCGGAAGTGTGACCATTTTGCGCTTACTCATTTCACACAATCAAACAATCTTCCCCTCTCCTTCTATTTTCCATCATGACTATTCAGAGTGTTTCCGTCAGGACTTATCTATTCGTTTTTCTCTTTTGTTTTAAAATTAATCCTTAAAATAATTTTGTAAGCTTTTTTTAATACAAGAAAATACAAAAAATAGTAATAAAAATTCATGAAAATATTTCTGCTCGCTGCGTTACCGGAATCTTTTGAATGTTGACGATCACAAACTCTCTGCTGCCTCTGATGTCTCTACTTTTGCTGCGTCATCTTTGCCGGTATTTTTTCAATTTTTTTCGTGAACAAAAAAAATGTGATGCAAATTGTGCAATCGCAATAAATAAAATACCTAAACCTATTTGATAAAAACAACTACAACAACTTCCGTAAATCACAAATCTTCAAAACTAGATGTGAATCAAAGCGGCGAAATTGACGTTAAGGACTTCGAATTGGCTATTGAGGTAAGCTTACTATTAATTACAGTGGAGCAAATTTCTTAAAAAATAAGTGAGAGGAGAAATATATAAAATGATTTCTAAATAAATTCACTGTTACTTAAACCAGATGTATTTTAGAGAAAATTTTGTAATCGATATTTTAAAAAAATTTAAAAGGAAAAACTAAATTTTTTTAAAATATTTTTAGTTTTTTTATTTTTTATTTTTATGTAATAATTTCAAGTTTTTATGTTTATTAATTTCCTAATTTATATATATTTTTTAATATTTAATATTTTTTTGGAATTTTTTTTCTGAATTTAGTTAAACAATTTTTAATATATTTATAATAAAATAATAACAACTATTAAAACGATATTCCTCTCCTGTCTCTCTCGTTCTGTATATTTGTTTCCGTATCCTTTTTTCCTTTTCTCTTTTTTGTCTCTTTTGAAATTTCTGCGCTTTATTCTTTTTTGTTTGTCACATTTTTCGGTTTTGTCAGCGCGTTTGTCAACTTCGTGGATGGGCCGAGGACACGCCCAGAAACAAAGAAACACACACAACAATGTTGGAAATTTGGGAAGGATTACGCAATAAAGCTGACAAGGATAATGATGGACAGGTAAGTCCTTAGACTTAATAGCGAGACTGCTGGGCAATAATTTATGCAAGCATCGAAGTAACCAAACAACAACAACAACGACAACAGCAAATAAAAGGGCAAAAAATTGCAACACGCACGTGATGCGAAAGTATCGATGACTTGAGATAATGCAATAAAAATTCGGCGATAAAGGGTGCAAGAAAAAGAAGAAGAAGTTCAGGAAGAAAAAGGTATCACTGCCATTGTGGTCAAGCCAAAAAAAAAGATAGACCGTAATGAACGAATAAGGAAAAAGATAGATAAGAGGAAGGAGGAAGGAGAAGTGTTGGTGGTTTCCAAAAAAGGGGGAATAGGCGGACAAGGATACCCTTGATAGCATTGATTCACTTTTGTGAATGACAGTTTTTGCTCTTCTTTACCTTTTCTTTTTCTGATCAATTTATTATCGCCCGTATAAAACCGAAATTCAAATATTATCGAATGATAACCAAACGAATTGCTGACTGATTGGCTCTGACTCGTCGCTGGATGACTGATTCTGGACTTGGCAACAAAAATTTCTTCTAAAATAGACAAAAAAAATATAAATAAAAATGCAAAAGTCGGCAAAATCGTAAATTCTAAACGACATCAAAAAAGCAAAATAACAGAGAGAAAAAAGTAGAGTCTATAAAAGGAGGCGGTATGAAAAAGAAAAAGATAATTCCTTAAACTCTAACACACACCCACATTTACCTAAAACCACAAACACACACACATATACCCATACCCATATATGTGCAGTTACACAAAGGATTGTTATCAAACAATCAATAAATTTTTTTGTTTGAGCGACGATGACAAAAGTGAGTGAGTGAGTGACAATAAAGGCAATCGGTTTTGTTATGCGGGAATATTATTATTGAACACATTCGTAGGAACGAGGAACGAAGAGGTGAGGAGGAGGAGGGAGAAGAGGAGGGTGGGATTGGGGAGAAAGTGTGTCTGAAAGAGTGTGATCAAAGAAGGTGGTGACAGCAGAAATAGTGATAATAATTCTAAACGATGGCGATGATTTTAATGATTGACACAAGCGTGATTTATATAAAGGATAAAAGAACTTTAGATTTAACTTCAAGGAGATTTTTAGAGGTATATTAACTCTTGATTTATTTAAAAAAAATTAATGAACGTATACTTATTTTCACTCGATCGATCTTTACTCGATATTTACTGCAGAATATCTCGTTAACTTTTATAAGCTCTAGAACAAAACTTAATATGTGTTTAAATAATTTCGGTTTGCAATAAAAATTGTTAAATAATTTTTTTGCAGATTTTATTCTATTCCCTCCTATTCTTAATTATTTCATAATATCTCCTAATAATATCATCATTTTTTAAAAAATCAACGCAATGCATTTGTCGTAATATTTTTCATATTTAATCCATTTTATTTCCTTGGTGTTATTTTGAAATTAGACGGAAATGCAAACGAAAAAAAATATTTATAACAATAAAATAAAACACCCGAAATTCAAAACCACCAAAACCAAGCGACAAAAAGATCGACCGATTGTGCCAAAAACATGCACAACGTTTTTATTTAATTCAATGGAAATTAAATAAATCCATTTGTATTGCTGATAAGCTGTTATTGTTGTAAGCGGTTAAAGTAAGAAAGAGCAGCGTTAGTGAAAACAACAATAACAACAGCATCAACAATAACAACAACAACAATAACAATAATAGAATAATTGTCAACTTGCTTTAAACTGATTTTTTCCCATCGCTTCGCCGTGAAATCGCTCGTTTCCGTTTGTTGCTCATTTATTTGTTGTTGTTGGTGTTGCTCTTGCTGTGGCTGTTGTTGTCGAATCCCTATTTTACTACTGCTTAAGTTGTTGTTTTTGTTGCTGTTCTCGTTATTGCTGGTCCAATAAAAAAAGGGAGCAATAGCTATTTTCTTTTCCGCTTCAGCGCGTTGGGCCGGAAAGTGGGGGGAGTGAGTTTCGAAGCTGGCGAAATGCCAGTGAATTTGCACACACACATGCACATTTAAACATACAGTTAAGCATACATATACATATAACCTCCTATATACACACACACATTAACAAACTAATGAAAGAAAAGGATCAAAATTAAAGATAGTAAAAGGGCATAACTAGAACAACAACAACAACAGCATCGTCATCATCATTTTTATCATTATCATCGCCAAAACCATCAAATAACAACAACAGCAACAATTTACATTAAATTGTTGGCGGTTATGGCATCGTTGAACCTTTGAGAAGTGCTTAACATCAGGCAGGCAGTAGTAATAGCATAAACAGCAATACCAACAACAAAGTACGCTATGACAACAACAACAACAACAAGAACATCAAGAAGAAGAACAACAATAACAACAACAACGCATCATGATAAAGTGAAACCAGCAAAAAATATAAAATTTGACCAATATATTGCGGCTGAAGATTTGTTCCGATTTTTATGCTCGGCAACGTATTGCTTTTTCGTGTTGTCGTTGCTTTTTTATTGTTGTTATTCATTTTGCTGTTGTTTTTGTGCTTTATATTACTGCCGCCTTTTTTATTTTTCAGTTTATTAGATGATTGCTAGTCCTGCAGGACGACCCTTTTCGGGTGTGCAATATTTAAAACCTAAACGCCCTGTCCGCACCTTTGACCCCCCCCCCACCATCTAGTTTTCCATCTGGCAGCGTTAAATTGACTGAATTTTGTCTTGGAAAAAATGCCAAATTTATTTTTTGGTGAATGGTTGTTATTGTTGTTGTTGCTGTTGTTGTTGTTCTTCTATATATGTTGTTGTATATGATATTGTTGTTGAGGTTATTTAAGGAGACCTTGAAAGAAGTGAATTCTGCTTGTGTCCAGCCTTCGAAAACCTTTTACGAATTTTTGCCAAACGAACATTTTTCTTTGGCAGATGTTTGCTCTTATCCTTAAAGGACGACAGGCCAAGCACGTTAATTTCAATTATTTATGATTATTTTAAAAACATATCCAAATCATACTTGTGAACGTGTTGAGTGTGTTTGAATGGGTTTAATTAAGCGTGTGTGTGCATTGGGTTATGTTTATTTTGCCAATATCGAAGTGGCCTTGCAAATGATTTGGTTGAGGGTTGGTCAAGTCAAGACTGTCGGTTCATTCATGTTTGGCAAGCATCAAAGACTGCACGGACATGATTGAAATGATTTAAGGGATTATTGCTAAGGCTATTATTGCTGCAGATGTTGTTGCAGATGTTGTTGCGGATGTTGCTGTTTTTTGTTGGCATTGATTGTTGTTGTTGCCACTATTGTTGGCATAATGAACGATTTCGAGCTAGAGCTAGAGGACAAGTGGACAACTATCTCAAGTGACCTTTATTTCCTCAATATGTTTGTTCAATATTTACCTCAATATTTTGTTCAATAGAAAATTATAGCCTAACGAGTGACCCAAAATCGTTTGCAAACAAACCAATTTGAATATCAGGCGATCTACACTTTTCTTCATATAACAACGTTCTCTCTCTCTCTTCCTCTCTCTCTCTCTCTTTATCTCTCTAGGTTTCGGTGGATGAATGGTGTGGCATGTGGGACGCTTATGCCAAGGATCCCAGCACTGTTATGGATTGGCAGACAAAGTACATGAATTTCATGTTCGATCTAGAAGACGCTTCCAATGACGGCGGCATCGATGCTCAGGAATTTTCCTTAGTCTGCTCCAGTTATGGTCTCGATAAGCAAGAGTGTCAGAAGGCTTTTGAGAAAATGGCACAGGTTGGTTTAATTGAAACAATCATTCGTTTTTTTGTGAGTTAATCCCCGGAAGGCATCTTATTCCAGTTGTCTTTCAACTGTTTGACATTGTTATGCACTGCAAGACGTCTTCAACAATTGTGTCAAACAATTAAAAGGCATTTGGAAAAAGATGAAACAAGGCGTGAGGGTGACTCCGTGGCATAATCGTCAATCTTTAAATTTTATCAAAAAATCTACTTTTTTATTGAGTAAAAATTATTGCTTTACTTTTGCTTTGCTCGTATTTCCAGGGGAAAACCGAAGTAACCCGCGAGGAATTCGCTAAATTATGGGAGGAATATTTTGTCGCTGAAGATGTCAATGCTCCCGGAAATTTCATTTTTGGCAAAACTTCATTTTAACGTCTTTACTCGATGACGTAATCGATGGAATTTCGAACTCTACTACCAGAAAAGAAAACCTGTTAAATTTTCAACTAATCAAAAAATTGTTAGAGATATAATCGAAAAAATCTACTGTACAAGACATTACACCAATTTAAAATCAACTCAATTCTATTAAATTTTAAAAAGAGCTAAAAAAATAATGAAATTCATTTCGATAAAGAATTTCTTTCTTTCCATTGGTTTTAATATAATTGCAATATTTTAAAAGGAAAGAAATCCTATTTATGAAAATTGAAATGGAATAAAATACGAAAATTCTAAAGCAATAAATAGAAACATTGAAATAAACTGTAATAAAGTCAAACAAAAAAGGAAATTTTGTTCTAATTAAAAAATGAAAAAAAATAAAAATCAAGTTCAGAACAAAACAAACTAAATCGATCTTATCGATACGAAATTATCACGGCATTAATCAAAAATAAATTGATTACTTTAGTATTGCATTTTATAAACTTAGACGGTTTTGAAAAAGTAACTGATATAACTGACTTGATTAGCTTTAGCGTATTAAGCGCTGTTTCAATTTTTAATCGATGCTACTAAACGTGTGTGTGTGTAGAAGATACTAAAATACAAAAACAAAACAAAGAGAAATTAAATACTCTAATCAAATAAAGTCTTTCTTCGGAAACTGTTGGGACTTATTGGAGTCTTTATCATTTACTTCCATCGATCGTTTTCATCGTAGGCTTTTTCGATGGATGAATTAATTATTCATTGGTTTTTCTCGTAAAACGTTGAAATTTTAAATGATTTCAGACAAACGAAAGGTGGACATTTCAAATCTCAAGAGTCATTACCCTCATCCCGAAAAGCCTTGATGGGCAGGCCAGTATTCTTACTAATGAAAACATGCGTTCTATATGGTCCTCAAAAAAAAAAAATAAATAAATAATAAAATAATAACAAAAAGCCAACAATTTAAACTAACAACGTCAACAGTTTCCAAAACTGATTTCGGATTTCCCCAAATAATAATAATAATTTCTCTTCAACTTAAATACGTTTTACTGAATTCAATTAAAGCATTGAAATGAAATTCCGGGAAGGCAAATGTGAAATCGATTTCCACTCTAGTCTGTCTGTCTCTAATTTAATCTGAAGGCTTGCCAAACCTTAAGTTCCTCTCAAATTTGGTTTACGAGATGAGCACGACAAATGATTAACATGCGAATCTGATAAAGGCTTTTGCTGGCAGTTGCCAGTCATCGTGTATGTCTTCTCACTTAGGCAAAACATAACCTTCACACAGGTCATAATCATAAACCATTGTCAGAATGCTGAACGTTGATGGTGACGACCTACAATGAAGGTCATTGCTAAAATGAAGCTATCTATAATACATCACATTAAATCTTGCCGCAAGGTAAATCATAAGAACACTGATTATTGGTTTAGTTTGATGTTGAAACCACTAGGTCGAATTCATTGAATGTGCCTACTGTTTTCTTGGTCAAGTTATTATCATAAGAATTATGAAAATCCCTCGAAATATGCCCTCTCAAGAATCGAATTCAAGTAGGCAGAGAAAAAGCGAATAATCAGTTTTACAAATATCTCTTCTCTTCTAGTATTGAGTGGAACTAATAAATGAAAATGAACTTGAATGGTATTTTAATTAGGAAAATGCATTTGAGAACCTTCCCAGCCTAAAGTTTCATTAACAGTAAAATCGATTTGATTTTGAAAAAACGTTAATTTTTATTTTGAATTGATGGAAATTACAAGAAATCGCAATCATAACGAACTCTTTGAATTATTTCTCCCGCATCTAAGCTACAAATAAAGAAATAAAGAGAGAGGACAATCACTGCTGTTTGCTGTGCGCTTATTAACGAGTGTAATGTTTGTTATCGGGTGTGTTAAAAACATTTTACTCACCTAGTTCTATATAATTTTCAACAAACGTAGACAATAGTTTTCGGTTTGCATTTCATGGATCAATTATATCCTAAATAACAGTATTATAATGATTGCAAAATATTATATAATAACTTTAATGGTTAATGAATTATCTATATAATAATTATAATTATCTATATTATCTATATAATTTTCACTTATAATCGCCCTTAGAATCCGTACAACCGTAAAACGCAGCTGCGAGAGACGAGTGAAATTTTTGAGAAAAGTGTACCAGTATGAGTGTCCCATCTCTGTATTATTGATAGTGCTTAATTTTATCGAGTATTCGAGACTCGCTGAAGCAGTTAATTCGCTATCTTCTTTTGGTTGATGAGGAACATCTGGTTTTGACATTTGTTCGTAAAAGCAATTATTAATTTAAGAAAAGTCGAGGTTACATTTTTCCGGCCAATAATAAGAATGCCGAATATTGTTCAATATATTATTGTACGAGGTGACCTTCGTTCAGCATTAAATTGGCCTCTGGGCGCTATAATAGCACAATGCTGTCACGCCACTGCGGCTGTAATGCATCTCAATGCCAATGATGAAGAGATGGTGCAATATCTGAAGGATTTGGACAATATGCACAAAGTTGTGCTGGAAGTAAGGAAAAGCAATGAAATAATTGAATTGATTCTAGTATAATATCAATTTCCACGCGTTTTAGAGTAAAAATGAGTCGGACCTGTTGAAATTAAGTGAGAAATTGAAGGAGAATGAAATTAAGCATAAAGTCTGGATCGAGCAACCGGAAAACATTCCCACTTGCATTGCCATCAAACCATACGACAAGGATTTAGTGCACAAGTTTGTGAAACACTTAAAGCTTTTAAAATGATTTTATATCAGTGGCTTAAATTAGAATTAAAGTAGAAATTCATTAAGTCGTTTCTAACAATTTTTAATATATTTTTATATTGATTTAATTTATGATTTAAATTTATGATTTTTTAAAATTAATTTTATTATTATTTTCTACCCAATTCTTTTATTTTATTATTCGTAACATAAATTGTCATATCAGTAAGAAATGAGAAAACCAACGTTTGTCTTTTCCACTAAATAGTTTTTTATTTAATTAATCGTATTAAATATTTTACTTAAATGCGAAATACTATTTTGGGATTAGATAAAGATACAATTAATTCGAACTTTACAATCATTGTTTAAATTAATTTTAAATTTAATTTATAAAATACACATTTTTAGTTTTATCAAACAATTAAGAGCCGTCGTTTTGGCGTGATCGATTTAAAACAATGCTCTTTTTCATAACATCTATCATTTCTATCATACATCACCAACAACAATAGTTATAGAGAGACAATAAATAATACCGAATAATACAGTTGAAAATAAATTAATTGCAATTCCGACAATGGGGTGTAGTGAAGAGCGCCTATTTCCTTTGCTGTGACTGATGTTACTATTGTTGTTGTAATTAATTAGTTTTTTGATTTTCGTATAGCTTGATTAAATTCCTCCTGCAGCCAAACCTTCAGTTTATCCTTTAGTGGAAAATATGAAAAGTTAATTCGAGTTAATGTCAATGAAATGAAGTTAGTAGAAGCAAATTTTAGAGAAAAAGCAACAAATTTACTGTTAGCGAAAAAGTCCATGGTGCTTAACATTTCCTTAGACAGGTCCCACCGCACCAAATGATTACGTTTTGCAAACTCTGTACTCAATCGTGCTTTTGTTCTTATACATATTTTCATAAATAAATTTCTATAAACGAAAATTTTTTCAAATTCCCAAAAAATTACTTAAGCCATCGTGTCTCTTCAACCAAAACTGGTCTCATTAATAAAGAGTATTTATCTAATCCGTAACCACAATTTCTATACTTTAAATCTAATCTACTATAACTACTTCGTAAATCGTTAGGTTAGTTTGAATTGCAGGTCCTTATTCTCCCCCCCTCTCTCTCTCTCTCGCTCTCTCACACGGTCACTTTCCCACTGTCTTTCTTTCTCTTCCCGTATTTTTTTTTGTCTCTCTTTGGTGTTTTGCCCTTAATCGGAGTTATGAAGTTGATCCTGATACTCGTCGTATTCATCCTCGCCATCCGTCTGTTCCTCTTCTTCATCCTCATGTTCGTAATCGCTCGCATTACTTTCGGGTGCCGTTACATCGGGCAAGTAATCCTTATGGATTGGTGTCGAAATTACTGGCTCCTAGGATTAGTTGGCAAAGTGTTAGTATTTGGGTTTAGTAATTTGCTTCAATTTAATAACGCATCGGTTCGTTTCGAGGGGGAGAGTGTTTGGGTTTATTGATTAATTAGCCAATTGAGTTAATTGATTAAATAAATTAAAAATTAAAAAATAAAAACCGTAAAGAAAAAACCAAAGAGAAATAGCATGCAATAATTTTGATTTTGTTACTGCAATTCCAACATCCGCCCATCACCAAGAACGCGCGCGGTTACTGGCGTTATTATATAATGTTTTACAATGCTAACCTTTGGGGGTCTCCACCCGCAACCAGGCAATGGTAAACCATCTGAACCGAGTGGACAAGGAGCATCCAGACCGGGCACGCCCTGTTCTCCCTTATCACCACGATCACCTTTCCTACCACGTTTGCCCGGTGGTCCTGCATCACCGCGGGAGCCTTTTTCACCACGTGGACCCTCCTGACCGGGTATGCCATCGGTACCCTGTCGAGCGTTTTAAACAACAAGGTAAAACCATTGGCAAGGCAGAGGTTGTTGTGTTTGTTGTTGTTGTGGCAGTTCGTATTGTTATGGATTGGGGAAAATGAGAGAGAGAGGGAGAGAGAGAGAGGATTATTGTGGGGAAATCAATATGAAAAAATAATTCAGAGGTTGGTGCAAAGCATGCTGTTAAAAATATTTTCATATTATATTTATTTATGGTCTTCTATTAACTAAAAAACAAAATTAGTCCGGCACCAAAAAAAAAAAATACCAAAAATATTATATAAACTTAATTATTACCGGCAGTCCGGGATCACCACGTTCACCCTTTAAACCTGTTTCGCCTTGAGCACCCTGTAAGAGCAGAAAACAAAATTGAGAATTGTCATCGATGCCAAAAGTCTTTTGGGAACGCAATATTTTCTTACCTTCATGCCATCTAAGCCAGGTGGACCCTGTAAAATGCACGTGATTTGAAGGGGTTTAACAAGAGAAGGGTTAAGAAACAATTAGAAGAGATTGAAAAGAAACATTTGATAGGATTTGTGTTGTTAGTTGTTGTTGCACAAATATTACAATTACAAAATACTTTGTTAATTTTAAATACATTTTATTATTATTCTCAATAAATTTTTTAAATTTAGTAGTAATTACTAACTAGTCATGATTTGATGGGGTGTGTGTGTGGGTGTTAAATGAAAATTAGTACATACGTTACACAGATTACATTTGTATTTACAGAGGAAGAAAGGAGTTATTTTTTACTATTTAGCTGGGTTATAAACCGATCGCTATCGCTCTGTGAGTTCTTAATTACTCGTTCTATTTTTTATTGGTTGCGGTCTTTGCTTCAATTGATCAAAATCAATGGGTTTAACGAATATATTTGCAATAATTTAAATATTTGTTAAAACTGTGAAAGTCCTTGGATAAAAAATAAATTATCCATAATATCATTTTTATAGTTTCATAAATAATATCGAATTTATATAATGTATATTTTTTAATTTAATAGATACTCACAACAAATTATATAGGCCAGTAAGATTACAAATTATATAGTCAGTAAATTACACTTGCAATTATTTCTTTATGATATACAAACTGATAATATTTTCAAAGCTTTTTTGTATGAATATAATTTATATTTTCCGATTTGTACAGCAGACCACGTTCATCCATAAAAGACTTTATAATCAATTATTTTTCAATGTAATGACACAAATATATAAAATATATAATGATGAATCGAATTTAGCATCGTTTATGCTAAAATTAATCGTACGAAATTAATGAATGCGTATAAAATGATAAAAAAATTGGAATATATTTGACAGTCATTAATTAAATTTTTTTTAATAACTTCAATAGCAATTCGTTATTAGGAAATTTAATAAAAACGGAAATACTCAAAAGCCTGTGTTGGAGGTCTTCTGGGTCTGTTTCTTCTGTTTTGTGTGTCAGTCTTTTAAAATTCGTTTACTTAATCTAGTTCGATTTTTAAGTTATTATGGCCTTCAATATATTCTCAGAGTCGTGATTTATTCATAAAGCGGGTAATCATTAGTTACTTTATTAAGATAATTGTCTTGGAATATAGAATATATTGCTATCATTAGTTTGTGAGTTATCACTTCCTAACGACAGTTAAAACATTTGACGTGACAATAAATGAAGAAGATCGAGTAAGGGGAGGAGGAGTTTGTGTAGATCTGTGGTAGGAAATCTATTCATCAATCATTATTGCCGTCATGATCCAACCAGTGGCACTCGCCACCATCAGAAGCGGGTTTGAGTTAATTAGTCATCATTTAATCACAAAAGCTATTTTTCCAGATGTACCTTTTTAATTACGTTATGGGTAATCATATAGGGATTACATTGATACACAAAAGTAATTGCAATTACGTTAAAGTTTTTTTCTTATCGATACCGAGAATACATCGAAGGCCTCAAAATTTGAGTAAGAGGTTTTGCTTTTCAATCTTTGAGGTCTGCACGCAACATCTTGGGAATAGGTAGTAATCGGATAATATTGAGTACTTCAAAATACTTGCAAGTGACATCAAAACTCGTCTTAGACTATACACAGAATGTATAGATAACGATATGAAGGAAATTCTATGAAATAATTATTTAGCAATGGCTTAAGAAGCTTTAATTTGAATTTATTAATATAGTAATCATTAAAATTATTATTATTATCATTACATTCATTATTACAGTAATTAAATAAATAAGTATTATAAAAACATACAGATTGGCATACATATATAAATATTTTACATAAATGCACATACACTTATTCTAATTTTACAAATACAAATGGGAAAATATATATTTGTGTGTTCTATGATTAGCCTTTCTATAGAAGGTATCATTTTAAATTATTGTTTATTAGAGACACGTCACATCTCCCTGATCAGTTTTGTCTTCATTTAATTACTTAATTAAGTTCAAAAGATATAAACCGATGTATACTCACTAATCGTTTATGAAAATAAATGAAAAACTATAAATGCATAAAGACTGTGTTTGTTTTTTTCTTCTGTGTGGCTACGCAATAAATAAAAGTAAGAGAAATTTTATAACTTGGGCTAGGCTAGATGAGTATTGTTAAACATCATTGTATTGAGTTTGTATTTCACGGAAAATTAAAAATATTCTCAAATTTTTTTTCTAATATTGTGCCCCCTTTGTCAATTCAAAATGACACCTATTGTTGAAGGATCCGAAAAAATAGTAAGAAATCATTGTTTTGTTTTATGGGGAGTAAATTTTAAGAGCGCAATGATATTTCGGCATACGTAAATACGTTCATAGCTTGTTAAGGTTTATAGTCATGAATGCGGAATTTATTAAAAATCAGTTATAACTTTCAGGATGTTTTTTCAATGATTAGTATTGTTTCTTGGTATTTCATTATGTAATACAAGAAATGTATTAAATTGATCATTTCTATGTAAACATAACTAAATGGTTTACGTAAAAATTTATATTCAGCTTTTTTAATGTTTTTTGCCTTGAAGTAAATTTGAAATCTGCAGATGATCGTTACAAATGTTCAAGAGTTAGTAGCTGAAATGAAAGTAGCGGACTTGAAGCGTTATAAAGGCGCAGAAGTAGAATAATTAGTGGTATTGAGAAACTAGTAGCGGAAGAAATCCTACCGAAGTAGTAGTGAATCAATAGCGGAATTGCAGCGGAACATTGATTAAGGGGAACTTAGGGGAATGATAGCGGACTAGTAGCGTAATGATAGCGGAATTGTAGCGGAATGGTAACATTGAAGAAATGATGGCCAAAGTCTTTAGCATTAGTTTAAATGGTAATGGTAATTATAATGGAAGCATTTAATTAATGTAATTAATTGGTGAATGTAATTCATTAATGCAGTTGTTGGTGTTGTAATCGTAGTAATATTTGGTAACAGTAGTAGTAGTATTAGGAATAGTAGGAATACTATTAGTAGTATTTATAGTAAAATTAATAGTAATTAAATGCCTTTATAATTATTATATAAATATTAAGAGGTAAATTGTTAATAAGAGTACAATTAATTAATTAGTTAATTAATATGAGATTAATATTTCTATATGGAAAACATTACGAAATGGTATTAAGATGGTTACAATGCTCAAGGACAAAAAAGTTGGGGTAACATTTTTCCTACTCTATCCTTTCTCTTTTGCTCTTTCTATATTAATTTTTACTTTACTTTTATTAATTTATAATATTCTTTTTTCTATCTATTAAATGTTAATTCTTATCATAAAACATTCCAATCTCCAACGGCATACAAATTTTGTTAGCTTTTATTTTTTAGTTTGCAATTTTCTGGCAATTCATAAAATTACTTGCATTATTTTAATTACAAAAATTTTTATTTACAAAGAGTAAATAGTCATCCTATTAAAAACTGTTATCCGCAATTGTTTTACGTAATGACGATGATAATTAATTTAACCGATTTAACTGATTGATGATTGATGAATATTTATGAAAAAAAAGAATTGACACCAATATGCGTTTGAAAAAAAGCATCCACGTATGTTTCGTATATTTTTTGAAACATTTATAAAATCTTGATAATTGTAATTGTGTGCGTGTACATTTATCTATACATATAAAGCATATATTACATATGTATATGTAGAATTCAATTTGCTCAAAATTAATTGATTTATTGTTGTTGTTGTTGTTGTTGTTGCTTTAGTGTAATGTATGTATTTGTATGTATCTGCAGTATGCTTAACACTTAATTGAACTGAATTGACATTTATGCTCTTCTTCTTTTTTATCCGCGATGTTTTTTTGAATTTGATTTTCTTTTATTGTTGTTTGTTGTTTTTGTGGTTCTCTTGTTTTGTTGTTGTTGTTGTTGTTGTTGTGTATTTTATAGTGTATTTAATTTAATGAAAGCTTTGAGTTAATTAGCGGATCATTTAAACGTTATTATATTTTATTTTAATTTATTTTATTTATTTATTTTTTGGCATTTATTTGTTTGACAGTTGTTGACAGTTAAGTGTTTGTGTGTTTATTTATTTATTATTTTTTTTTGTGATTATGTACATATAGTTTTATTAGTCCTTTTCGTTCCGCTAATGCGATTGAACATTTTGCAATTTTTATTAAGAAGAAATTTTGATAGTCATATACTTTCCTCATTTGTTGTTGTTTTTTGTTGCTTATTGATTATATATTTATATAGTTGGTGTAAGAATTCGTTTTATGCATGATTTATTTTTTATAATTGAATTAATTTTTAATATTTAATACAATAATATCGCATATTTTTTTTAATAATTAGTTAATGCACAGAAATTTATGAAACCCACAAAAACACTCAATTGTATTTATTGAATAAAATTTATAATTTGCCTCTTTTTTTTTTTTGTTAGAATTTTTTTGTTTCGATTCATTTTTGTTGTTGTTTTTTTGGTTTTTGTTGCAATAATATATGTATTTTATATAATTGTGAAAATATTAAAATTTAACAATAAAAAACCTTTATTTAAATTTCTTTATATATGTGTGTTTACTATATACATACATGCATATATTTGTATACATATTATACGCATAAGTGAAGGCTTATTATACGAAAATGAATTTATGAAATTTTGATAATTTATATTTTATTACTCTAGCTAAACATTTTGCAATACTTTTAAAAATAGTATTTATCATTCTTGTTAAACTTATTCGTTAAATTGAAATTTTTGAAAAAATATTGGTTTTGTTTGCTTTCATTTTTATTTTACTTCATTTTTGTTTCCACATTTTTTATATGCGTAATGGCTTGATATTTATATTTGTATAAAAATCACGCAAATATTCCTATTCGTGCATTTGCTTTCCTTCGTTTTTTTTTGGTTTTTTAAACATTATTATAATGATGAAATTTGTAATAATAATGATGTTAGCTCAACTAATTTTAAACAAAATTTTGTTAATTGCAGAATATGAAAACAATATCAATACGAATAATGTCAATAAAATAACTAAAATTAAATGTTTAAATAAAAATTTAAACAAATCAAAATTGTTTCAAGAAAAACTTTTGCAAGCATTAAAAGAATTTTTAGAAAAATAATGGAAGAGATTTTTTCTCATTTAAGAAATATTATTCAAGTCTTATGCCATTATTATTGTTGTTGACATTTTCGTTAAGCTTTTATGAGCTTTTTATTATAATTTGAATATTTTTTTAATAATTTCTCCCTTAATTTTTTTTATTTACTCGGACTTACTCTTTTAAAAAAAGATTTTAAAAGATTAAAAAAAATTTTTTTCATACCCTTTTGTGGGCTTTACTGGACTCTTTCTTTGGCTTTTGCTTTATAGATTTGATTAATTTTTGTAATGCTTTGTTTTATTGAATTTTTCAGTTTTCCAATTATTTTAAAATTTCATTATTTATTCATTCTTTTTCTTAAGCCTAAGAAAAGTTTTTAAGTCGTTGGAGCCTAACAATAAAAAGCTGTGGACGGTAGCTAAAATGATCTTCCTTTCAACTTACTCAGATCTGTGTCGGAGATTATGCCTTAGGGTTTGTTAGCGTTAAGGTTTGTTTTGTAATGAATAATAAATTTTGAGTTTAAAATGAGATTGTCTTAAATAATATCAAGAATTTCTTTATAAAAGTTTTTAGAAATTTAAAAAATTGATATAAATTTTATAGAATTTAAAAGAATTTTTGTAGTTTTTATCTATTCAATTTTGAATTCAATAGAATCTTTGAATAACTAAATTTATAGATAAATTTTTATTTATTTGTAAAGTTAGAAAAACGCGACTTTAACAAATACTAACTATAAAAAAAAGAATGTGTGGGTCCGTTTAATTTAATGGTTATCAGTGGGTTAAGTGTGAGCACTTAAATGGGCACATATACATAATATGTATGGGTAAATGATGATGTAGGTATATTCTGTGATCCTTTAGGTAGTATATTTTTTATAATGATTTTTCTTTTAGGTGACGGTAGTGGTGGTGGTTTTTGTAATAAAATGATATTAATTTATAATTTTACTTTTCAGATAGTATTATCTTCAATTTTAAAGCGCTCATATTAATTAAGCGATTATTAGATTATCTTATGAAAGGATTTAAATTTTATAGGATTTCATCATTTATCAATTTCATTTATATCCAATTAGATTTCTTTAAGTAGATTATTTCTTTGGGATAATTTCGCTTTTTGGATTTGAGAAAATTGAAAATTTGGACTATTTCCTTTTTTGATTCCATTTCATTTGATTTGTTTCGATTTAAGCAATTTTGAGTTTGATAGATTCGGGTTCAAGTTTTCCAAAAATTCTATTAAAAATAAAAAAATGCTATTTGCACTTTTGCCGCTTTATAATACGTCTCTAGGCTGATAATTTTTCATTCCACTCGCTCCTTACACGCAATTGTTTATTCGTTACTATTTCAACTTCTGTAAGAATGAAATAAAGAGCGAGTTCTCAAACAAGTACTTCTTCCCAATCCAGCGAATTCAAATGAAGTCAACTCGATTTCAATACTTGAAAGAACTCGTTGAAAGTTGTCTAGTTACGAGTTCATTTCAGCGAGTAATATTCACGGTAAAATAGCTCTTATTTAATTTTCCTTGAATTTGAGCTCTATTTAATAGCGCTCTCTGAGAGTTTGTGATTCTAAAGTGTTCGCTAAAGTAGAGAGAAAAATCATTGCCGATTTTTTTGCTAATTTGATTAATTTTGTTTACTAAAAATATGCTATTTTTGATTATTATCTTAAAAATTGACGAATATTTTGTGACAGGTAACTTTTGGAATTAAAAATTTAATACCTGAATTTAATTTAAAAGATACCAAATTCTATCTAAGATGATAAAAAAATGAATATTGTCTAAAGGCCTGCCAGAGATCGCTTTGATTTTGGTTTAAAAAAATGTTGGTAGATCCTAAAACTGTTCTTTGTGTTAACGACAATTTGAAATTCAATAGCGGTCTTTTGAAAAATTATATTAGGAATCATGGCTTTTTCAATTGAACTCTTCTTCTGGTAATTTTCTGCGCGGCCTTTCATTAATTTTAATTAATTTTAGATTTTCTTAAAACATTTTAATTTTGCACGATTTTTTCAGCGGGCTTATGGATTTTTTAAGATTTTTTGTTGTAAATATATTTTTGTTTTGTTTTAAATTTTAATTTTTTTTGGTTTTTTTGGTATTAGTAGTTGCCCCAAACCTGTTAAAAAATACAGAAGAAATACAGAAAACCGTTAGAATTAGTGACACAGGAGTGAAGGCAATGGATTAAAAATAGAATTAGTAAAACGAAAGTAAGGAAGAAAGAGAAACAATAAAATTTAACATTGTGTTAATTCGCAACATTTTCAACGATTTTCAAAATTAGTCTGGCTAAAATTGTACGAATTATTTTAGCTAGCCAAGGAAAACCAAGTTAAAGAGGCGCCGTTAAGAAGAGAATAATTTATTAGAAAATCGTAAAAAGTCTTACCGGTAAACCAGCTTTGCCTGAGGGACCCGCTGGTCCTGAGTCTCCACGCATACCCATGGGTCCCTAAATCAATAAGAAATCGTTAGTATTGCAAGTTGCGCCAAGGTCAATAAATCTCTAGTAGAATACTTACCGGCAGACCCATTGGTCCTTGATCGCCCTTTGCACCCTTTTCGCCCTAAAAGACAATTCAAAAATTCTATTTAGGTTGAAATATTATTTTCTTATACTTGCACGTTTCATTTGGCGTTTGAACTCACAGTATCACCCTTGCGTCCATCCAAGCCGCGCTCTCCCTGCTGACCGGGATGTCCCGGCGGGCCTATGGGACCGGGAGGCCCAGGCGGACCGTAAAGCTACAGAATGGAATAAACCAATGAAATTTGGGTTAGTATAAATTACTGCTCCTTATCTCTCTCGCTCTCTCTCTCTAGCTGTTTGTCTCACTTACGTATTCAATTGTCGGCATGTGCGGCGCATCAGCCATTCCATCATCTTGTCGTCTTCGCATTTTTCTGTACTTCTAGTGAAAGGAATCATCAGAAAACTGGTCGCTTGAAAGAAAACTTGTACCACGTATACTCACTGAGTCACCCCGATCACCTTTATCACCTTTCACTCCCGGATAACCGGGTGGGCCGGGAAGTCCGGGAGGACCCATAAGTCCCGGTGGTCCGATATCACCACGATCACCTTTTTCACCTTGCGGTCCTTGATAGCCTGGCAGGCCGGGAGGACCCTCAATGCCAGGCTCGCCCGGAAGGCCATCTAAACCGCGTGGTCCCAAAGAACCGGGTTCTCCCGGTTCGCCGGGTTCCCCTTTGAGACCATCGTGTCCGTCACGTCCATCTTTTCCGGGAGCACCAGGTGGTCCGGGTGGTCCACGTAGCAGCGTTATAGGCGGATCATCGTAGTCTTCATCCTTGGCGCCACCTGGACCGAATATCTGTAAACAGATGGAATTACGTGAATTTAATTTGAATTGAGGTTTGTTTGCGTTGAGGGTGGTGGTGGCTGCGATGATGCCGTTGATGGTGCTGCTGGTGACGCACGACAATTAGTAAGCCTGAAAGGATGCGTCTAGTGGGCGGCGTTGTAAGGAGCGGTCCTAGTGCGAAGTGCGCTTCTTAGTAGTACAAATTTGTGCCTGTGTTCGAGTTCGCGTCTGGTGGGAGTGGGTGGTGTGCATGTATTAGTGCATATGTGCTTGTCGGGGGGGGGGGGTAGGTTGAAGGGGTGTGTGCCCGCTGAAAGTGGCTCTTAAGCAAAAAGGCAAATTTTTTACATTTATCCAGGCTTTTGTTTCTGAATTTGTGTTAACAACTCTTCAAGTGTTGCGAAGCGTGCGAAATACAAGAAGTACGAAAAAAATGAGAAGAAGCTGGCGCGAGCGGAGAAGATATTTGAAGAGCCCTTAGCATACTTGTGACGATGTGACATTAAGCAATTTGTGATGCTGTGCGCTATTGAAGTCCTTTCAAGTTCTTCCTCTTCAACTCTTTCACCCCAATGCGTTCCAATTCGTCGACTGATTGCGCTACTAGATCTTAGAAAAAAGAGGAGAGAATGTAGAAAGGGTGGTAGAGACAGAACTACTACCGTTAGGTTCAACCATTACCATCATTACGATCAGCACCACCGACGTCACCATCCCGAGCATCATCAGCATCACTAGCATCACCACAGCGTTCTTCTTCCATGACCGCGTTGCGTTGCACCCTTTTTATGCCCATCCCATTGACACACGCCTTTTTCTTTTATTTCACACATCACTGCGTTGCGCGCCCTCTAGTGCGCCTTTTGTACGCCTTTCTTTTTCGTAATCAAAAATTAAGAAATTAAGAAAAACCACAAAGGACCAACGAAGTTTTCTTCGGGGGGGGGGGGGTGGAAAATTCTTGTGATTGTTGTTGGTGCGTTGTTATTGCTGTTGTGGTTGCGTCAGTGCTATAAAGAAGTGACGGCGATGTGTAAATCGTTAAAACTGCACAACTTCTAAATTACTCGGTGACACTCCTCAAATGTGTGTGCGCGCCACCGCTGCGTCGAGGATCGTGTGTGCGTTTGTGCGCGAGAGTTTGTGTCCGCGAGTGTGTGTTGCAACAAAAATTCGGGCTTGTCGTCGTTGGTTTTCTTCTTCTGCTTCTGCTTCTTCTTCTTCTTATCCTTGTTCTCTAGTCGCTGTTTATGGTATTTGGTCTGTTGGATATGTTGCCTTGCAGAAAGTTGTTAGCTTACTATGAAACAGCACCAACTGCTGCCACGGGCGCAACAACAACAACAACACCATCAACAACAACAACAACAACGCTGACAATCATCTCAACAACAGTTAGAATTCTTCAAGAAAATAAGATAATGTGAATATCAGCAAACTTAACAACAACAACAACAACAACAACAACAACAACAACAACGACAACAAACAAACAAAGCAACAATCCATGAAAAAGAAATTCACTAACTTGAAACCATTCTCGGTCCCAGCAGATGCTCGGAAAATAATAAAAAGTTAGAAAGTATAAAATAAAACCACCCCCTCTCCGCAATCACAACCACAACAAAAACAACGAGAGCTGGCAAAAATAAAATAAATACGAATACAAAGCGTGAAGCATAAAAACAAATACAAAGCATGAAAACATTGTGAGTTGCACAAGAACACGAAGAAGAAGAAGAAGAAGCAACTAAGGAAGAAGAACAAGAGCAGAAGAAGAAGAAGAGGACAAGAACTAGAGGAAGAAGGCCGACAACTTGATACCAAGCCATGGAGAATGAGTGAAAACTTTAATTCCTTTTCCTTAATTTCTTTTTTCCTTTCGTTTTTCTCTGTTGATTTTTTGTTGTTTTAGTTTTGTTTTTGTTGGCAGGATTCCGGTACTCGATCATGTTCAAAACTTCAAGCTAAGAGATTATAATTTTGCTTAATTTGCCTGCTCAAGTTTTTCGCCGGAATATGTCGGGATTGTTAGCAAAAGAGGAGGAGAAGGGGCGTGGGTTGGGTTGGGGTAAGTAGAGTAAGAGCTTATATGTTGGTGTCTGCATGCTCCTTCCTCTTTCAACGGCCTCGTCCTCTTCTTCTTACAACGGCCTGAAGAAACCTGAGAGTGCTTCCATTCTCGTCGTTAAAGACGATGAATACTTTAATAAGATGGCAGAGGGGGCAGCGAGGGCAGCGAGGGCTTATTTATCACGGCTACTCGTTAAGTAATTTTAAATTTTGACTTATTAGTCTTAATGTTTCGTATTAAACCTGTGTTAATCATCTCGCTTCCGAAAGGATTTTTTGGCTTGCTCGAAACTTTGAATTGATTTTATTTTCGGATTTGATGGAAACTACTTAGGCAGCGAATATAAACTTCCGCGATGGTTGCCACGCACTAAGCTTGCAGTGTTTCTACACTAATTTCTTAGTATAAGTTTAGTGTTTAGCGTCTGTACTGGAGGACTCGTCATTTTGGCCGTACTAGAGATCCCTCAGAGGTAGTCTGGTCTGATCTGGAGGAAAGGTTTCCTCTGGAGGACAGTCCTGGAGTAAATTTGTCGTGTGGTGTAAAAGTCTCCCCGACAGAGTTCTTGTCTAAAGAAGAAGTCACATTTGAACCTCAGGTCTCGTCTATACTCGAGGTCTCGCCGCGACTACAAAGATACACGTCTGTTATTAATTCTGTCTCTTCTGAGATATACGTCTCGCTCCCTCTAAAGTAAGCGCCTTTGCGGGAGAACATCCTGGACATCTGCAGTAGAAGTCTTGTCTAATCGAGAGATTTCATCCAGACAAGATGGTCACGTCCGGTCCGGAGGTCAAGTCTGAGATAGAGATATCGTCTAGATCTAAGCCCTCTTCTTACATTAATCAGAAGTCTTACATTAATCAGAAGTTTTACCTTTATCAAACGACTCATCTGGACTAGTATAAAAGTTGTTTCTTTTGATTAGAAAACCTGCCGGAACTAGAGATCTTGGGTGGACTACGAGTGTTATTTCAACTCTTGATGTTTTGTACGTTAGGGGCCACGCTGGAAATGGACTCGATTGAAGGTCCTATCTGTCTATCTCGAGCTCAACCTTCGAGTTGCGTGAGGTTGATAAGCGGGGTTAAAAAGTAAGTTGCCTGAAGATAATAATTGTTAACTCTGAATATATTTCCTCCCTTGGGTACAGAAATACCGATAAAACATCTAAAGTAATTGCCTTGGCTAAACTCCCAAATAATTTACACGTCCAACATTTAGGCCAATTTTTAATACCCAGGAGGTTGGGAAGATAGGGGTGGGTGGGGATGAAGAGAATGGAAGACAGGGAGGAAGCGAGAAATGGAGAAGTTTAGCCGACGATGAAATTAAAGGTCAAGAGTGCAACAAAAGAGCAAACACATGCAACAAAACAAAGAGGTTTTAAAAGGTAAATGAAAACGCAAGTGAAAAGACTGGAGGACAAAAGAGACAAAAACCGAGCGGCAAAATACGTTAAAACAGTAAAAATGACTGTCATGCTAATTTATTTTAATTTTCCGCCCACTTTCTTTTGCACTTTTCATTCAGACATTTATCGTTCAGTCAGTCCATTGCCCGAGGGTCGAAACAACGAAAAGGACAAAACCAACAATGAACGAGGTTGGTTTCAAAGAAAATGTGGCAACGAGAGATGCGAGGAAACGGACTGAAAAATAAATCGTAGGGGGTTAAAATGGTTCAAGTGTATCCTCAGGCGGCCTCTCCTCTCCTCCCCTTCGCTCTATCACTTCTATCCTTTTGATTTGTTTTACGAGTTTACTTTTAAAACTTGACCCAATATTAAACTCTCTAAACGGTTACAAAAGACTCCTTCAGAGACTTCTTCGGAAGATATTTTTAAAAGTCTATCAAAGCGTTAAATTGTATTCTTTTTTTTAATATTCCGTAGGGGCAAAAGACTTGGGCAGGTAATGGAAAGAGAGTCTTAAGGATATTCACGGGCTCAATAATTTTAAAATTAATTACGAATCGGTTTTTATTTACTTCGTTACTTTGAACCAAAAGCCAATTTAAAATGCTTTGAAGACGACGCAAAAGAAAACTGAAAAGATTATTGAAATGGAAAGAAAGAAAGCGGAATTGAAAAAGTTGAGAAAATAAGTAAAAAAGGAATTAAAGACTATTAAAAGGCTATGAGAAAATAAGTCCAAGAGAGTTGTTAAAACTCACTTGGTGCTATTTAATTTTCTGTCGCTTTATTGCCTTCGTTTACCCCCACCCCCTATCTCTATCTCTCTCTTTCCTACTATATTTTTGACGCCTTCTTATAGACGACCTACTGTGTCGTCTGAACCACCAATTGATACACCGTCAAATGAAAAAGTACAAATACCATCAACATATTTTTCATCCTGTTCGCGTTAAGATTTTTGTGTATACAATCCTTAAGCCCCCCGTACCGGTTACATAGATTAGAAACATCCTACACCGCCTCCTTTCTACCTATCTCTCCCTTTGCCCCCTACTCACTCCCTGTCTCTCTCTCTCATATTTGCTGTGCGTTGAATACCAAAAGGCAATTTGACAAAAACTTCACAAAACTTGATCTTTTTATTTCACTTCGTGTTCTTTGCTTTGGATCGCTTTAACATGACCGCCCTCTCCCACAAAGTGGGTGGACTGTTTTGTGTGAAAGCGAAATTTTTCTGCTTCACAAAAAAAGTTATTAAACTTATATTTATATGTAATTATGGGAAAAACCCAACAAAGCCGTAAAATATGCGGGTGAATTTGGTTTAATATCGATTACGATTTTTCTAGAAATAGAGAACGAAAGTGAATGGCGTGTGTAGAGTATTTGCCCGGGAGCGGCAGTGGGGAGATGATGGTACTCATTTACGTTATGCCCCACATACGCGCTTCTTCCTGCTCATCTTCTTTTGAAATAAATTACTAAAGACTTTGTGTGGTTTTTTCGAACTCAGCGTTCTCACTTCCCAGTACGCCCCCCTTGCGTAACCCCCCGGGGACAACCACATCGTCTCACATGATGTGAAATGTATGTTTTGTGGTTTGTTTTATCCATTTGCCACCCCCTTAGTGCCGCCTCTTCCCAGAGCATCAAAAGAATGCTCACTGAATGTAACGTTTCGGGGACGAAATGAGTTTTGTATTTTGAGCTTCATCACGCAAGAACAATACGGTTCCGCATCGGCACAAATTTTTAAACAAAAGAAATAAGAGGAAAAAATTTAGAAGGACTGGTATATTTTTTTCTCCTGTTTATTTTTTTATTCATTGCTTGCTATTGTTTCGCGAGCACGTTGACGTTTTTGTATCGACGCAACATCCTCTATCTACTTTGCACACGCCCATCCCCACCCACAAGAAGAGAAATTGTGGAAAAGGCACTTTGACTCCCGAACTCGGTTCAGTCATCTCTGTCAGAGTTGCCACGCGTTGCGATACCGCACAGTTGCCACAGATTTTTCAAGAGATGAATAGAAACGAATCTATTATTTTAAAAATCCCAAAGTCATTAGGCATAAATGTACTGGAAGACATGTGAAGGTGTGTGTGTATGTGTGTTTGTGTGTGCGCGTAGGTGTGATTGTGTGTATAAGTCCTTTGCCCTGGTTAATCGCCCCAAAACACTTGATGCTGGCGAACTTTGAAGTGGCAAAGAGGAAAAAAAGTGGTAACAAAAGTCTTTGGCAATACTTGCAAATTCAGTAAAGAAACAACAAAATAATAATAAAAGTAATAACAATAATAATTACAAAAATAGCGCAAGGATTGTGTGGCAAATGTGCTCGAGTTGTTAATGGATTTTACAGAACTCGATTCGAGCTTTTATCGGTTAAAATTATCGATTTTTTATCGATTGATTCAAGCATTCGATTGTCTATTAAGCAATTCCTTTCTTTCGATCTAAAGATTAAGGATAGATTTTTTTAAGCAAAAAAAACTGTCTCACAATAGAGTTTAAATACCCGAGGAAATATTGGAACTCTTGCTCCGGGATCGGGACGTATTACTTTTAATTCCATCACAAATTCTTAATTTCTAACTTAGAGAATGATAAGTTGTTTAGTCAAGACAAGAACCAAGTGGTGTATTTATTCTCTACAACTGAAAACAATTAAATTCTCATAATGATATTGTAACCCTCTTCAGGTGATAATTCTAGCCAAGTTGGCAACCCTAGTCAAATTTCCTCCCCAGGATATTTAGTTAATACCTTCCAAAAAGATAGGTTTTTTATTCGATACAGGAACCGAAAGATAGATCTATTTAAGAGAAATTTATTGCGAGGAAAAACCTTAGAAGCCTAAGGATACGTTCCACGAAAGGAACCCTCTGTCAAAGACACCACGTTTTGTTTAACAACGACTCAATATATCTAACCTATAGCATTCATCCATCATCGTATAATAAAACTGATCCAACATTAAACACATGCACGGCTGAATCTATTCTTTCCAACATTAATACCAACCAATTCTGCCACCAAAAATCACTCCGACGCATAACTGAATTATTGGACTATCCAGCCGAATAGTCCGTTGCTAACCGTTAGTCTCTGTCATTTTCATGTTATTCCTCCCTTTTGACCTCTAGCAGGCGTGTCACCAATTGAACTCGTATGGAGGGGATTTTAGTTGTGGTTTTTATGCGTCATATATTTGTACATATGGTAAAGTTTTTTTATGCGAGATAGGGAGGAGGCAAGAGGGTGACCAAATAAAAGTTTTTTTTCTAAGAATCAAAAGGCACTTGATTGTGTGCCCGAATCTCAGGGTTGTCGGCCGGGATAGTGCTATAGAAATTGAAATTTAGCAATTTTATGATTCTTTTTCGATGCGTGTTTCTTCGATAAGAGGATTAATGACACACAAAAAGGAATCGACTAAAGCCAATTGGATAACTTTTAAAAGGTCAAAGAGGGATGATTGGAAGTGGCAGAGGTGGTGAAAAGGAGGCAATAAAAAGGGGGGAAAACAAATAAGCATTTGAATAAAAGACGGGCAAAATAAAATGGATAACTTTCAATAATTTTGTGAGGGTACAGAATGACCGCAATATTTTTCTGGATTTAGGAAACATTATTTAAGATTGGAATTAAAATTTAATCTCGGAAAGGAAAATGTGGAAATTTTTGTGTGGGCGTGAACAACTGGTAACGGTTACGAGTTTTGTGAGAGCCAAGGAGTGGTTTAACTTACTTTTGAAGGAGAGGAAGGGTAGAAGGAAGGGCAGAAAGAGCAAGATACTCTAGTCTCTTCTTCGTAGAAGGAAATTGTAAAGGGTTTTCAAAAACACTGATGACGATCGTGTGGAAAGGCGATACAGCACGATTCCCTACGAGAAAATGGTAACACTTTATTACCTTCAAGATGAAGGACGCGACCTTCACTGCAGGAGAATATTGAATCCAAATGAAGAAGAACAACAACAACATCTAACGTTTTGAAGTTTCGAAATTTAGGTGAAACATTTAGCGCGTATAACCATTAGACGAAACGGGGTAGTTTTATGGTGTATAAAAGTTTTAGCATGAAGATGATTACATGAAATGTCGTTGCACATAAATTTCCCGGAGAAAAGGACGCTCAAATTAAAGACATATCCTCTCATTCTCTCTTAAATAAAACCAGTGCAATTTTCTTTTTAAATTTAATTTCTTCAATCGATCCACTGTCATCGTCCTAACGACGTTTCAAAACCAAAAGAAAAGGCAAATCCCAGATTTCTTCCTCCTCTTCTTCTTTATATACTTTTTTGTCATTTCATTAGAAAAAGGCCAAAGAAGAGTTCCATCAACCGACATTTTTTCGAGCCTGAATTAAACCGACTGAATGACTGAAGGCTGACTGACTGGGAAGGGGGTCATTGGTGGGATGGGGTATAGGGAGTGTCGATAGTAACTGAATAGGAAGATATAAGTTGAGTAGCTAAGATTTAGCATTAATTCTCGGTACTCTCTGGTATGTGCGATATATGTCGATAATGTCGGTTTGGCCTTAGACAACGTCAAAGCATATGAGTTTATATAAGCATATGTATGCGTGTGTGTGTGTGTGAGTGTGTGTGTGTGAGTGTGTATGTGTGTGTGTAGAAGTACGTGCAACGAATGTGCCGAGATTATAGAAGGAGAGAACGAGATTATGCTATTCGTACTTTGGTTTCACAGAAAAAAGACAAAGAAAAAAGAATTATTTGGCCTGCCAAAACGATTTGTCTGAATGCCCGCAAAACTTTTGCGTCACGTTTTGACACTAACGCGTCTTTTATTGTTCCTGCACGCAGGTTTTTATTGTGAAATTTTCATCACTTTTTTGGGTTTTTGGATTTCGTTTTATGTTATTAGAGAAAGATTCATATCGATTTACAAAAGTCATCAGCGCAGATCCTTTTTTTGGACATAACTCACACTGAATTCAAATAGAGAAAAATTTGGTTTTAAGCGTGTTTGTGTGTATGTGTGTGTATGTGTGTATATATGTTTGGATGTTTCTGTATGGGCAGATGTAGCAACAAGAATTACAACGAGCATTAACATCTGCTAAACGATAAGCAAGAATAAAAACAGTAATACATCACGCCTCGAACCAAACACACAGAGAGACAGAAAAAACACACTGAAAAATGTACCAACAATGAAAAATCCCCAATAAGACTATTCGTAGCCAGATAGACAGACAGGCAGATTGATTCGAAGATAGACCGAAGATTTAAAGAAACAGACAAGAAAGTCTGCATTTATTCGTTGGCAAACACACGCACGCATTAAAACATACATAAAAATCTGAAATCGGGTTCGTGCCGTAGCTGGTGGTGGTTCTTCATCAGACCGGGGCACGAACCAATCGATCCGATCAACCAGTCCGACCGACCATCAACTTAAAAATCACGTTGAAATTCAATGTAATGTATTTTTTATGCGTTACTCATGCTCTTGTTCTGCTGATTCTGTTATCTCTGAAGTAATCCCTTGTGATACCAGCACAATCGTCATCATCATCATCGTTATTACCCAAAACCATCATCATCACTTTGGCACATGCTTGAGCGTAACGAGTGTGGAACTCCTTCGAAATTGTCATCGACTTTCGACTGTCATCAAATAAACAGCTGCTGCTCGTGTCGCTGGTTTTTATTGTTGTTGCTCGTTTTACTTCTGCCGATTGTTGTTGTTCTTGTTCTTGCTGCGTTGTTGTTGTAGTGATTGTTGTTGTTGCAGTGATTGTTGTTGTTTTTATTGCTGTGACTGCTGGTGACGTTCAAATTGTTGATTTCAAAAATGAAATGTCCTTCTTGTTGATTGAAACCGAGAAACAAGGAACCAACAACAGCATTCTGAAATATCTCACTTCCTCTCTTTTACTCTCACCCACTCTTGCTTCCCCTGTCTCTATCTCTCTCTCCCTCCTTTTCTATCTATCCTTCTCAATTGAAGAGGAGCAAACTGCTCTCGAAACTCAAGGGCTAATAAAATTGTTAAGTGTGTCGTCGTCCTGCGTTGTCAGTCAGTGATGTTGATGACGCTTGTGACATTTGTGATGTACAAGTATGTTATTATGAAATTGCTGTGAGGTTGTTGTGATGAATCCATTGCACTTGACTGGATTTAATTTTCAGTCATCCCATCAGGCATCATCGATATCCTCGTCGTCTGCTGATGCGCCCCATCAGAATTGGTGGAGTTGTCAATGAAGACATGCCACTCCCACTTCACTTTTGCTCCATCACAGCTTGAAAAAATATGGTAGGAATTTGTGAAGATAAAATACCAAGGATTTCATTGCCTGAGTGTGTGTGTGTGTGACAGAGAGGCAGGACGCGTGTGTGTGACTTGTGAAGGAATCTTTCTTCGAATGCTTGCTGTCCGTGGAGAAGTTTGAATGGTGATCCTTCTGTTGTTTCTGCCAGGATTGCGCAATCCTAGATTTAGTTTATTCTCTTCATTCTTTTCTTTCTTCCCTCGTTTGTTCGTTCAGTCCTTCATTTGGTGCCTGTTCTTTTTCGTTTTTTTTTGAGAAGGATTTAATCACGTTGGCAAAAGCGCACATGCGGCATCGGTTGCGGCATGCAAATTCGTTATGCATGCATGCATGATATTATATCCTTTATCGTGCATACGAAATTTATGTACATGTAAATATATTTAGTATCTAGATAATTTTATGAAGCCATATATCGATAATTCAATGGATGCATGGATGCATGAATGGGTGAATGAATGAGTGAATGTATGGATGGATAGCAGAACCGTTTGATGATCGGAAATGCTTAAGAGAATCAGAATAAGATTGTTTTTGATCACTTAAATCTCGTGCATTGGAAAAGATTTTGTTTACAAAGACGTAGAGAACTAGAAGATATTGGGGGTGAAAAAAGGGTATCTTCCCCGATCCCCCAGACTTGCAGCGTTTAAAATATTATTTACAAAAAATATTTACAAAGTTTACACACGTTATAAAACTATATCTTGCATTTCTTTCCATAATTTTTTTTCATTTTACAAAATCACTTACTCTTTTGCCACGTTTGCCACGCGGTCCTTTCTCTCCTGGTGGACCGGGAGGTCCTATGGGTCCGGTATCTCCTTTCTCACCCCGTAAACCGGGAGGACCTGCAACAAAAAAACAAACGGGTTAAATAATGCCACAACAACAACAACAACAACAACAGTATCAAAATAACTTTAACAAATTTATGACCTTAATAATGCGCGCCCTTGGAAAGTTTTCAATTTGTTCTTCTTCTTCTACTGGTTTGTAGAAGAAGATAATCACAAAACTAGCAACGAAAACAACAATAACAAAAACACCAATATAAATAACAGTAACTTTATAAAATATTGCAAACATTTTACTTTTATTTTATAAAATTTCGTACGAGCTTCAATCACTTCATCATGCATGTTTTCCATTGTACTTCTCCCCCTAAATTTTCTCCGCAGGGACAAACATTTTTCATTAAAAATAATTGAGGGAATTAGACAAGTTGCAGTTGAGAAGAAAGTTTTCCAGTTGAGTTTGAGTGAAAATGCCAGAACTTTGTCTTAATTTTCATTAGATAATCATATAATTAGTAAAGAGAAATTTAAGAGAAATTTTAAAAATTTTTTATTAATTTTACTTCATTTAACGGTTTGTGTGGTTATTTTGTTTGATAATAATTGCTAAATAACTTTTCTTAATCCGTAACTAAGTTTCTATTCGTGAGTAAAGATTCAAACCGTGATTAAGAATTCAATTCATTAGTCCGGACTCAATCCATGAATAAAGTCTTAATCTTCAGGATTCAAAAACATTTAAGACACAAGTCAATATTTTAAATTAAGCCTAAAAATTGCATTTATTCAATATACACTTTGCATTAAGCGTAGCCAAATCCTCAGAAAATCGGACCACATAATGTCTGATAGCCATTGAGAGGAATTCAATTCATGCAAATGTATGTAAATGCATAATAAATTATTCGTCTCATTAATTTTAAATGTAAAATAAATTTATTTCACGAAGCCAAATTGTAAAGACCATGAAAACCAAGCACCATTCATGCCATTCATTCCATACATTCCAAAAATGAAAAAAGGAAGAATAAAAAAAGAATTAATAACTGCATTATATGAAAATCATAAACAAATTGCTATCAATTAATTCGTACAATAAAAAGTGAGTAAAATTTATGAATTTTTTTTTTATTCGAGATAAAAACATGCCGGCAGGACTGCGGCAAAATTATCTACAACAAACACTTGCAAACAGTCCGAAAGGATTGAAGGCGTGGGAGGTGGCGATGGCTGGGAAGGGAAGGGAGAACGGACCGGACCGGAAGAAAATGGGAAGGGTATAAAAGTTTTTTCTGAATTTCCACAAAGTGTTCAGAATATTAAATTATATAAAATTTATTGAAATTTAAATGAAAGTAACCGAAACAGTTTCATAAAAAAATTCTAACAAAAACATTGAATTGAATTTCGCTCGTAATTGCTTGGGAGGGAGTAGAGTGGTTGAAGCAAGGTATTTATTTTATGGGTTTAGGTGCTTTAAAAATTAATTTTCGATATTATAAAGTTTTGAAGTTATTAAAAAATTTGAAAAAATGCCATAAATATTATTGACGCCCACGAAAATTGGGTAAGAACTATTCTTTTGATTTTTTGTTTGGTTTTTCCCTCTGCTTCATTCTACTTTCTATCTGTCTGTATTTTTGTGATAATAATTTTAGACTTGTTGAAATTGTTATGCTTGATGCAAAGATTGTTTAAGTTTGGTAATGAACAGAAGAGGAGAGAAAAATGGAAGAGAAGATTTTTAAAGATCTTTCTTCAGAAGTATAATAAATTAAACTTTCTCAAGTACTTCCCGGATAATGAAGAAAACAGGAAAAATAAACCAGTGTTCTTTAGTGTATTAATTGAACATTTTTTTAGCTTCCATTCCGAAGAAAAGAAGGATCTAGACATTATCTCATTATAGGGTCTTAAGCGACTCAAGAATACCAAAAATAACCTGAATATTTTAAAGTTAAGTGTAAGGTATCTAATACTAATTAGCACCATGGTAATCCTAGGACAGAAAAGAATTTATTTTTTAGACAATTAATGGCCCAAAAGTATGTTTTAAACCTATATGAGTTGCTGTCGGAACTCAGGAGGTTGTTGTAATTACTAAACTGATTGATGCAATTGGGAAATAAGTTGTTGAGGGAACTGAATTATTAATTCCAAATACCAAATTGGTTGGTGTACTAGCTAAATTGGCAGTTGTAAATTGGTTGGTTGGTTGGTTTGTAGATACTAACATGGTTATGGTCATAGTTTTTAAAGTGGTTGTTGTGGGAATAAGTGCATAAATCATTTACGAATCGACTTATCCATGAAAATTGTTTGTATTCAAAAAACCTAATTTCGAACGATATTTGGGTTAAACGATTTGACCGTAAGCGATAACAACAACAACATTCCTGCTGTTATCTGGCAGGAACATCAGTATCTATAGCAGTAAACACTCAAGAACACTAATTCCGGCTTGATCGAAGTTTATATACCCTACACCACTATCGTAAGTTCATTGTTTGATTGTAATAATCGGTGGGTGGGTCTTGCCCATTTTGGGGTATGATAATATTTGATATGGTTATCCCGATTATGAAATAGCTTCTGCAAAACTCCACTATAAACTTTGTAGGAGGAGGGGCAGTGACTTATTTTCCCAGAGAAAATGCCCTGCCACATTTTAAGGCCATTTTCCTTCGGTTTCTATGCAAGCATTAATGGGTGGCCCACACCTATTTTTCTTGATTGTTTAATCGGAGACTAAGAATTTTATTAATTTATATTATAATTAATTTAATAATAATTAATTTAAATACTGTTTTAAAGACTAATTTTAATATTATTAAAAATAAAATTAACTTAAGTAAAATTTGATCTAAATAAAATGATTAATTTAAATAATGAATTTAAATCCAGATATGTTTAATATAATTCCTAACACCTTTTGAGGGTGTTAAAATTATAAGTGTTTAATTTTGAAATAATTTCTATAAGAGTTTGCCTAAACTGCTTCTATCACATTATTCTTGAATATAAATGAACATTTTTTGAAATTTTCCTTTTCTCGAAGAGTATAGGATTTTCCTGAGGAGTCGAAGATCTTTTTTGTAATTTATTGGTATCTTATTATCTGATTGGTAATAAATTGTTTTCTTAATTTCTAATTTGTATGGTTGCCCCTTTCCCTTCCTACAAGAGCATACGCCATTATAATAGAGTATCTAATAATTTAGAAATAATCGCCTAAACTCAACAAACCATAACAAACCATCGACGCCAGCTCGTCATTAAAAATGACTTCTACCTTGATTCTTCTTCCTTTTTTTTTAGCTCCTCTTTATTTCATTCCGAAAACAGAATTGTTTTGTTTCTAATTTTAATCAAAGTAAAACATTATTCGTAAATAACAATAAAGCACAATAATACAAATAAACAAAGAAACACACACAAATAAACAAGCGAACGCATCATTTGCTCCCGACCGTTCCATCCATCCATCCATCTATGCAATCAATTCGAGCGTTCGATGCGTTTCGCAGCTAACAAATACAAATATAAATACATCTTATTCATCCAATCTTGTTACGAGACTACCAAAATAAAAGCAAAGACAAAACCAAAAACAACAACTGCAACAACATCAACATCGCCATCGACATCATACAACAGAAAAAAAACAGAGTATTATCCATCCATTCGTTTGTTTGTTTGTTTGTTTGTTTGTACGTGAGTACATTTGGAGAACAGGAAAAACCATTTTCCTAATCGCATTAATTGGAAGTCATCGATTTCATTTGGAATGATCCTTCAGAGAGTGACTCTATTAAGTGTGCGACGAGCAGCACAAGAGCTGTCTGTACTTCCCAACACCGCTCTGCGAGCGGCTATAAACCCAGTAGGAATTAATGGAAAGCTATTTGTGGAGAAGAGTTTTAGAGGGTGGCGTGAAGATAAAATAATATAATTAGAAATCATTTACTGTGACACTAAGTGACTTGTTGACTCAGTTTTTAATAAAGCCACACTCATAAACCTCCCTCTCTCGGTTCCTACTACTCTCTCTCTTTCTCTTTCTCTTCTTCCTTACAGTTTGTTTAACGCTTGGTACAATTTATGTTCAATTTGCCTTTGTTTAAGCTTGATACCGATTTCAATAAATATTGGGATACAATTTTGGCCTTAACGCTATGCAGCATTTAGTCCAATTGAGAATTCTTCTCATAATTCATATTTACTCGAAGCAAAAAAACCCAGGAAAAATAATATTTCAATTCTTACGGATTTTCCTCAAAACTCGAAATTGTTAAAACCTTATATTTTGTAAAATTTTAATCATCAATTAAATTATTTATACTAGAACACATTTTTAAAAAATTATATAAAGTAAAAAGGGCTCGGAAATCAATTTCATAAATAAGTTTTTGAAAATCAATGAATAAATTTATTAAAATAAATAAATTATTGTTATGACTAAGATCATTTATATTTTAAAATTTGCAATAGCTCTGATTTTTTGTCTTTGTTATATAGTCTATTACTACGAAACAAGTATAAAGGCTAAAATTTTCCTCTTGGGTAATTATGTGTTTTTCATCCTTTCATTGAAATGTACGCACGCACGTGTGTGTGAACAAAATTTATGTCAATATTTGAGTGACAGACAGAAAGAAACTTTTGGGGAAAATAAATGATTAAAAGGAAAAACAAAGACTGTGCGTGTACTACGAGTGAGTTTAGCGAATTTTGATGTAAAAGCAAGAGCAAGTCTATAAATTAATCAACCAGCATGTTGCTGCTTTTTGTGGTCACGAATTAAAGTAAAGAGACAATTACCACAAATACACAAATCCCAGACAAAAATACACACACACGACATACACGCATACACGCCCGTAAAAAATAGTCTCATACAATACAATGCTTGAAGAGCAAATGAATCATTCTCTCGTGCGTACACTAACAATTTTTCAAATATAAAAATTATGTGTGTGTGCTTGTGTGTGCGGTAAATGATAAAACTTACCAGGTGGTCCCGGTGGACCGGGCGGTCCCTCAATAATGCCCGTCGGAAATTCGTCACCTTTGATTGTTGTAGTTAAGCCACGATCACCGCGGTCGCCTTTGTCACCCTGCGAAGTGAAAAATTAATGAGAAAACAAATAATAAATAAAATAATGAAATAAATGACAAAAACGTGAGGGAGAGCCTAAACAGCAGAATGAGAAAATCAGTGAAATACAAAAGAAGACGCGTAGCCTAATAATGATATTGATGAGAGACAGACACCCTGAAATTCTCGGGAAAACAATTTTTTTTGGGGGGGCTAATCCAAGATTTGAAAGGGAGTGTCGTAAGAGATTGATGACGCTTTCGAGTGAATTTATGCTGACAGCTTCCACTGTTTTTCTCACATTTTGTGACATTATTTCTCCACTTCAACCAACCTCCTCAGCTGTGTCTCTACGTCGCAGCCTTCCTTCTGTCTCTTGCCATTACTCCTACTGTCATTATCTTAATCTTAATCTTTAACAGTCCAACTTAAGTCAGCTTGTTTGGTAAATACTTACTTTCATGCCTGCCGGTCCATCCACTCCGGGCGGTCCGACGGGACCCGGTTCACCGGGCGGACCAGGCGGACCAATCGGTCCCGTTTCACCGGGTGGTCCACGTTCACCATTTAAACCGGGTGCGCCAACTTCACCAACGGGTCCGGGTGGTCCCGGAGGACCAGGCTCACCAGGTTCTCCCTAATAACAATAGCAACAATATTAATAATGATGACAAAAGAATGAGCCAATTTACTCGTGAGTGCTTAGCTTCGTTTGGCCTTCGTCTTTTTGATGTGCGTTATTATGAAATTACTTTAATAACCAAGAGCCAAAGCCAAAGCCAAAATCTTTTGTTAGTCTCGGATTCTTCGATGAAGAATAAAAGTCATTTCATGCATTAATAAATAAAAACAATACACAGTAATCAGAGAGATAAACACTAAACCATAAAAACAAAAAGAAGCTTCAGGGAGAAAACACAGTTAAAGATCATGCATTTTATCCAATTCCTTAAATGCCATACCAGACAGTATTACATCACAACTAGTACCACCTTACGACTTCCAAAGGGGGTGCAGGGACAATTGAATTTTTGAGTAAATTAATTAGTAGTAAAAATTTAAAAGCTTTAACTTCTATTCTAGAACTTTCCAGAACTTTATGTTTTCGAGCTACGTGTAAGAGATTTTTTTGAACTTACCTTAAGCTGTATTACCGTTGCGGTGGATACATTAACACCAGCCTCTTCCAAATCCTTACAACAAAAAATATATTAAAAAAACGAAACATAAAGAAACAAATAGAATAAAAGAAAAATAAAATAAAATCTACCAAATATTTTAATTTTAAATATGATTTGAAAATTAGTGGAAGAGGTTAAGTGTTTGAAAGGATTGGGTTAAGAAAATTAAGAAATCTACCCAAATTTATGGAAATGAAGCGTACTCGTATAAATTTCCGGAAAAACAATTCTATACCATTTTATTTATAATTATAGTTTAAACAGTTTGATTTTTGTAACTAAGTTTAAGCTCGTTTATGACTTCTTTAAGAGATAAGTAATTAAGTCCTTTAAAGTTCTTAAGTGAAGACATATCAGGATGTCGACACAGAGCTCAGCAAATATAGTTAAGAAACGACTTTTCTATAGAATATTTACCCCTATTCTCTACCCACAAATATTTGATTTCTAATAGTGAAAAAGTTAAATTTTTCAAAGACTTCTCCCACAAATTTTGTTTGCGAGGGCGAACGATTATATTCACTACTATTTGGACACTGAGAAATCTCTTAATTATTTCTTTTTAGACATTTTAGCAATTTATTCAAAATAGTTACGTTTCATTAATTTATAAGATTGATTTAATAATATATCGGGTTTTTCAATAAGCACATGTGATATTCCACAACGAGCATGGTAGCACACTTTAAAGTTTTCATGATTTGGAAGTGATGGAAAGCGAAAATTAAGATTAATATTTTGGAGAGAAATTAAGTTCAGGAAGGCGTAATGTCTGCAAATTATTTATAACTGTTAATGCTTTTTGATTTTAAAGCTCGTTGACAATATTAATAGCGAAAAAATCGTTTTCAATGATTAAGTTAATTTTTGATTAAACAAGCTTGTCAATAAGCAAAATATGTTGCATTGAATAACAAAAGTACAACAAGTTATTCAACAAGTACAAGTACAAATAACAAATTTACAATAGTAAAAACGTTGCGGAAAAGAATGTGTGACGTTAACTAGTATTTGACTTAATTCTTTGCAGCAAATTGAATTTAGGAAGCGCTAGAAACTCACCGTAAGAAAAATGTTGACCTCCATAATTAAATTTAACACACGCATAGCCCAAAGACACATCTTTGTACTATTTGATTTTATATAACAAACTGTTATGCTCTTACTAAACAGCCCCTACGATTTATGATTTCTTTTGAAATTAAACGATTTCAATCGTTGAATTTTCATAGAATTAAATTTGTTTTAAATCAATTAATATATTTTCTGGTTTATTTCTTAAATATTCACTCTATTATTTGGAAATATTTATGGAAATCTCTGATTTCTGAACAAAAGAAAAGAAATTTAATAAATAAAAGACAAAAAAAAAATAAAAAACTTTCACTTCGTAGATAAACGGAAATACTGCGTACCAAGACAAAAAAGTTCTAAGATTTATCTCTAAAAAGAAAAGAACCCAACACGAAGAAGATCGAGATATTTTTCAGAGCAAATACTTTTATAAAAAAAACGACTACGTAATGAATAAATTATTGTAATACGATACGACTACAAAAAGAAACGACCAAAAATAACAGCGACAACAATCACAACAACAATACTAATGATAGTAACAACAACAACAACATGAACAATCGCAGCAACCAAGCTACCAACAACATCTAATAATTGTTGAACACAGCATCATTTTTTCTGTTGGTGACGTTATAAATTAAATATACCTTAACAGCAACAATCTCAGCATAGCCCAAGGTACCGCCATGAAGGGTAGTGACGGATCTTTTTAAGCCCTACAATACCGGGGGGGAGAAACGTTAACAACAAAAAAATTAAGAAGATAGAGAAGTTCGAAATAGAGTCGTTTGAAAGTATTTTATTTATTCATAAGTTTTCGGAAGTTGCAACGCAGGTAGTTAGAGGAGAAGGAGGAAAGGAGGTGGAAAGGAAGGTGAGGAAGGTAAGGAAAAGATACTTAAAGGATAAGAATATTGTAAGAATTCTAAGAATTTACCTTAACCGTCTGGAAGACATCGATTCCCGGGTGGCCGACATCGCCTTTCTGGCCTTTATCACCCGGTCGTCCGGGTGCACCAATTTCGCCATTTGTACCATTAATGCCCTACGAATAACGGGGAAAAAGGAAAGGAAAAAACAAAAATTAAACAGAAGATAAAGAAGAATTAAAAGAATAAGAAGAAGAACAAGGAAACGAAGATTAATAGGAGGAAGAAAGAGATCAGAAATAAAAAACGTTGTTCGTTGTTGACAATTCTTTTTTTTCAAATAACCAAAAATGTTGACATAGAAATTTCAAACGAAATAACAGACCGAACATCCTGAGAACACCGTATCAACTTACCGGATCACCTCTTTCACCAGGGTCACCTTTTTTGCCACGTTTCCCCCGCTTCCCGGGCGGTCCTGGTGGACCAGGTGGACCTAAAAAAGAGATGAGAAAATTTTGTTGAGTTAAAAGTTTTCTTCGAAACAAACTAAAACGAAATGGACGAAAAAATTAAGGCGTGTTTGTTATTAATTACGAGAAACTGCATAGAAAAGTTTGTGATAAAAAACGTAATAAACGATTGCTTGCAATTCCTTCGGTAGATTCGGAAGCCGGTGATAGCGCAGTTCGAATTAAAATGGCGGAAAAATGTTAAATTTCTCGATTGCTTTCTTATTTAAATTGCTCACCACTTTGACTCTTCCCTCCCTCCCATCCTCCCTACCCTCTTTTTTGAATCTTCATCAGACTTTTAATGTTTTGCTATTTTTTGTTTTTCCTTCACATTCTTGGTATTTATTGAGTATTCAGTAGGAGAGTCATAACCTTTTATGCTCTATTTCTCTTCAATACTCCCCTCTCGCCAGTCTCCATTTACCTTCGCCTCCTACCACCCCCAGTATTGTCGCTTTCTCATTCAACATTCCTTCGACTAACCCAATTAATGGCTCCCTAGATGTCATCTAAACTTGTCCTTATTGTTGTCACTGTTCCCGTAGTTATTGTTGTTGTTATTTGCGTTGTTGTTGTTGTTGTATTTATTGTTATTGCTCGAATTGTGTCATGGTTTTCTTAAAAAAATTATCCACACTTCCAGGTAGCGACAATTTCTTTTTCATGCTCTCTCTCTCTCTGAGTTTTGCGTTATCATGCAAGGGGTGCCGCTGAGTCATGAGGGGTGTCATGGGCTGTTTTTTAGAAATAAAAATAAAAATCAAATATCTCTACCTCATTTTTATGCACTTAATTATTTACAAACTTTCGAAGTTTTCACGTCTCAATGTCATAACTTTCCCACGACAACCCCTAACAACCCCCTCTACCATAACAAGAGACTTTTATTGCCGCTGGGAAAGAAATATCTAGAATTCCTTTATTCTTTTCGAATGTTGTTGTTGTTTATAAAATGTTGCTTTGCTTCTTCGACAAAAATATATTTAATTTATATGAATAATTTTTTTTGGTTTTGAATAAATCATTAGGTTTTCTGACCTTCCTGTTTTATTTATATGTTTTCCATTATATTCTTCACGTATTTTTCTTTCTCCTTCCCTAAATGATTCTTCGTTTTTCTTGTATACGTTTATCTAAACTCAGCTATATTACTTTTTTCGGGAAGTATCATCAACAATTTTTATTTTGTCAACCTTAAATAACTTTACCTTCAAGGACTAGCTTCGTTTCCTTCATACGTCCTTACGTTTCTCTCGAAACGGAGATTAACTTAAGGTTTTAAGTGATATAATAGAAACGAGAATTGGGTAAGAGAAGAGCGTGATAAGCAAAAACTAAAATGAAAAAAACTAAATGGTGGTGGTATGGTGGTAAGAAACTAGGAGAGGGAGGAAGGAAGGAAGGATAGGAGGTCGCCGTGAGATCACATAGAATGGAAAGGAAGATAAGAAAATAAAAAACAAGCCATTTAAACTGAATGGATGACATTATTTTTACTCTATTCTTGATGGAAACTGTGAGCACGCCCACACACTCACACACTCATTAAAATGCCTTTATAGCAGTTATTATCGCAATACTCATCCATTCATTCATCTATTAGTTCAGGCAGCTGCTCATTACGCTTAATTAAACTATATTTAATTTTTATTTATCGAAATAATTATATCAAATTTTTTATTCGTTAACACAAGCCACGGTGACGTCACAAATCGAAACACGCAAACAATTTATATTAATTATAATATGTAGTGTTTTGCAATAATTTCCGATTCAGTTAAATTTTCGGCTTTCATTAAATGGCTCAAAAACTATTGGCTCAAAGAAACGGAGACTTTCACTTAATGTGAAAACTTAAGAGAGAAGAAAAGCAAGAGCAAAACAAAAGGAAATCCGAATTAAAATTAGAATTTTTCTCGTTTACATTCATTCATTCGTTCATTAAATTGATCATCATCAGCCATGAAAGCCATTTTTTAATGCCAATGTTGGCGACGATGCCACGGTCTTTTATGAAAAAAAGATATGAGATAGCATAAAGCAAAAATGAGGAAAAAGACTATGAAAATCTTAAAGAATAATCTGTTAAGTAATTACAGAATAAAAGATTAATTGTTAGTAATCATGAAACATCATTAGACAGGAAAATTACTTGTTTTTTTATGATTATAAAATAAAACGAGAAAAGAAAGAAGGAGAGAAAATAAAGTAGAAGATCATAACTGAAAATGGTCTGTTTTATGTCTCCAAAAGGGGCAAAGAAGTTATAAAATTATTTCCCCCCATTTCCTTTTCTTATTAGTTTTGTACTCAAAGATTATCAGACTTTACTCAAAGCATTTGTACCCAAAGCGTAAGCTTCGTTTTTCTTTAAATCTCTTGAGAGGAACTTAAAACAATTACCCGAGGTTATGAAAAGAATAAGAGTAACATTTTGTTGCCTTTTTTAAATTTATCACATGACAAAATTACGGCAATAACTGATAGCGTAGCCAACAATTTAAAACGACACCTCTTGTTGAAAAGTTCTCGGATATCGTGCAAAGGTAGCTCCTTTAAACCCGGATTAAAACAACAACATCTCAAAAACATCTCAATTGTAATTTCCTCGGAAATAAATATGATAATAACTGCCTGTCTGTCTGTTTATCCGCGTGTCATCTTCATCTATCACCGATGAAAACAGTGGTAAAAAAAGCCAGCGAAATCCAAAGGAAGCAAATAAATTAAAATTGTAGATTGATTCAACTTAATCTAATTATGCAATCTAAATAATATCATCCGCGCAACAACAGCGTTACGATGGTGATAATCATCAAAAATCATCAACAATCATCAGCAATCATCAACAGCCTAACAATCAACGAAACAACAACAGACAAATGAATAGTACAATTTATTTTTTGATCGGTCAAACTAAAACTGCTGCGACTGCGATAATGACGATGTCGACGGTTGGGTCTAATGAATAAATCTATAGACGTGGTTCTAGTTGTTGTTTGTTGTTGTTATCATTATTACTGCTGTTTGTAGTGCTGCTCTAGTTGTTAATGCCGTTTCCGATAGTGTTGCCGTTGGTGATTGTGACGGTGCTGTTGCCGAACGTAGAAATCAAATGAAATTAATAAGCCAAACTTCTTTCATGACAATGATGATAACGATGATGATGGTGATAATGACGAATGTGATAAAAAGCTAATAATTGAATAAATGGAATTATTAAAGTGTTGGAAGTACTTGCTACGTTTTCTGTTTTTGTTTATTCATTTATTTAGAAAACAAAAACAATTAAAAACAATTAAAAGCAACTAACGTAAGAGCACGGGAAGGTTGGGAGAACAGAGTTAGAGGATAGATAGAATGACAAGAGGCAAAGAAGAAAAGAAGGAAGAAAGGATGGAAGGAAGAAAGGATGCAAGGAAGGAAAGAGGAAATATGGAAAGATGTGATAAAGAAAGGAAGGAAGAAGGAAGAAATTAACTGACGCGTTAGTGTGAAATGCTCGCATTGAAATGATAATTGTCACAAGTCGGGTAAAATGGCACCAGCACCACCAGTGGGTGAAGCTCGTATCAAGTTATGAAGTAATAAATACAAATCCCATACGAGTGTGACGTTAGCAAATAACGATGGATACGGCAATAATTCATTTTACGACAGAGGAAGACATTTACTCACAGACACACATACACACACATACACACACGATCACAAACACACTCACACACACATACACACACAGCCACGCACATGTATATGTATAAGTACACGCGCACCAACATTGTGCACATTGAGGCATGGACTCCTATTCTGAGTTTCTGAAAAAACAGCATTAAAATTAACGAGTGGAGGCTATGGAGGAGTATGATCATTTTCCATCCAGCCCTGATGCGTCCTCGGTGTTCACGTACTCTTTGGAATCAAAAACTCTGTAAAGTTTTTTGGTGAATGTGCGCGTTTGAAAACTATCCAACGCACCCGGTTGTTTCTCCTCACCACCTCTTCTAACAAAGCATCTTGTTCTGGGTGTGTGACATGACATGGGCTACTTGTACGTAGCTCGAGCATTCGATAGCAGTTTCAAATCATGGTGGCAAACAACAACAACAACAACAGCAATACAACTGGCTTTACTCACATAAAGAATGTGAATTTCAGCTCAACACATAATTCCGGCAACACCAATGCGACCGAAATGATACAAAACACATCGCATAACTCGTCATCTTTTTGGATGAAAATTACGGTTGGCTTGAGTGATGAATATATCCCGAGCATATCCTGTTCGTTTGCTGATTTACAGTTTTCAACAATCTCTTTCGTCTACCGTTCGTCCGACGTCTTTCTTTAACGTTCATATTGAACAAAATATTCGTTGAGGATAAACAATGTCGGCGATGAATCATCCCCATACGAACAGTGACATAAACTTTGTGATTCTCTTGGTTTATGTGAAGCTTTGGCTCTGGCTGCGGTTATTTCCGGTATCCAAATAGCATTGACGATGACGGTAGTAGTGTTAGTTGACCACTAGTTCGTTATTGCAGCAGCGAGTGAAAAACCATTTCTACGTTGATGACAAAGTTTTCCATCAGTAACCCGCAGCAATAAACTATTCTCGTATAAACAAATAGATCAACAAATAAATAAACAAACTCACACAAATGCAGTTACATTCGTACACACACACATGACCAAAAAAAAGTGTTAATCATGAATGAATTTAAACGAATCTTTAGTGGTGCGAGATTATTATATTTTTTGCTCAATATATAAAAAATATAGTAAGCAGTGAAATATTGCTATTCCAATAAACTCTTTGATACTTAATCCATATACGTCTTGACCCCTCGATGGAGTTCTGCCGCTTTATCGAGACGGGTTTCCTGCAATTGAACCCATTTGGCCCTTCGTGACGTAAGAGCTTTAAATTTCAACGCAGTTAATGCCGTTTTCAGGCGATAAATTCAGTAAATAATCAACATCATCTATAGATAGCATGTGTATATCCTGTATATGTGTGGGTGTTTGTCTCTATTTGGTTAGATGTAACTTACGTCAACATCAACGCGCATGTAAGCACTTGTTATATTTGCAATGCTCTTCATCCAGGCAACAGAGGCTGTGTTTGAGTGCGTGTGTCTATGTGTGTGTGTTTGAGTGTGTGTGTTGTGTGCGATATATGGCTGTGTATGTGTTTTATAAAATATGTATGCTCTTGGCAGTATCAACTGTCAACAGGTTTATTTTTTTCTCTTCGCGCTTGTCAGTGTTTTATTATCCTTGAGCGTATACGTGTGTATGCGTCTATCTGTGACTGCGTATAAGAGAGCTTATTTTTGAGTACATATTTATGTGTGTTAATTCTTGTTTTTTATTTCGGTTGAGAAGTAAACACATGTAGTTTTCATGTAAATCAATTAGACGCCATTTTGAACAAGCTTGTCACCGATCGAATTACGAAAATTTATAGCCTGCCCAAACGACCAGACGGACAGAGTTTGGTTTGGGTTGATTGGGTTAACTGACTCAGTTGCGAGTTGTTACAAAATAATGACAATTTTAATCCTTTCAATTTATTGTTTGCAAGCACAATTAATTTGATTTAACACCCAAAACAAAAGTAAAAGTGATTCGTTAAAAAAAAATCACTTTCAAAAGAAAATTTAAGCAGAAATTATTGCTGCGGATGTTCCAAATTTTTATAAGACAAATAATATAATAAAAAGTAATAAAAAATAATAATAAAAATAACTATAATAATAAGAAATACAATAATAAAAGAAAAGTATGAAAAAATTAAAGCGAACAAATATTAAAACATTTTTAGAAAATTGTACAATATAGCTATTATTTATAAATTTAAAAAATTTTTTCAAAAATATTTCTCAAATGACAGACTAATTTATACGAATTTCCAAAAAAAAATTTGAAGAAAAAAAATTATAAAACTCGATTTATAAAATTATAAGAAAAAATTGTGAAGTATTAATAAAGTATTCTTATTTATTAATATTCTTAATTATTAATAAAAACCAAAATTATAATAACTTTACAGAAGGTATGATAAACGTTTATCTAGTGGAATATTAATGATAATAATTATAATTATTTTATACATAAATTATGTTTTGGAAAATCCCAAATGCAGATTTTTAATTCATGAAGTAAATTTAGAACTAGAATTAAGAAATTTTAACGACATTAATTTAATTCTTTTATTAGAGAATCTTTCACGAACTTCTCTTACAAATATTGCAAACATATTTTCGTGAGTACAATAAGCAATGTTATGCAAAAAACCATTACTTCCCTAAGAAAATTCTTAAGGCTATAACTCAGTTCTTAATACTTTTATTAACGTCAGTATTCTCCCCCAACCACGCCAACTTTATTTTCTAAAAAAAGCTTTGGAAAATTTTCTCGCAGCACTCTCTCTAAATTATTATAATAAAAACTTGTTGGCTTTTAAATTTTAAAGCTTTGATACAATATTCAGTCGTTGTTTGGTGTGTGTGTAAAACTTTATGAGTTCCCTGACAACATTATTTTTTATAATTTTTTTCTTTCATTATTTGTTCCCTTTATTTGATTCTTCCCCTTCAAGACAAACTAAAACATAGGGGGAATGTTTTTTAAAAAAATAGTCAAGAAATATGACGTCAAAGGGGGAGAATTGCTCATATTCATTCCCCTTTCCGTCACTGATGTTTGGTTGTTATTGCTATTTTAAATATACTTGAACATAACACTTGTTTCTAGTTGACGCAGTAAAAAATTGTAAAACATCGCGTATTACATTCTTGCTGAAGGGGAAGAACAAGAAAAATGTGGTGGGTGTTAAAAAATTCATGAATTGAGATAGAAAAAAATATAAAGAAATAAAAGACAAGACATAAAAAGAAATCACATGATTAAAAAAATGGAAATTTAGAGAGAAAAAAACCATGAATAATGAAGTGGTTTGCATAATGTTAAATTTTATTTTTTATACTTAAATTTTTTATTATTTATTTTTTAATTTACTTTATTGTGTCTTGTGTCTGCATTTACTGTTATTTTTTTTCTTTAAAATTCATACTTCCTCTAAAGTTCCTCCTCGGTCTTTGTCATTTCAAGTCATGCCATGAGAAACAAATACCCTCAAGGGTTTTTAAGGAAAACATACTAAATAAATGTTCGAGTAAACTCCGGTAGAGAAAAGAAGAAAGAAGAAATGAATAAAACTGAAATGAAAATAAAACTGACAAGAAAACAATCAAATATTCAGGAATTTTATTAAAAGTTATTGTTGTTCAGTAAGAAATTCTTTTACACAAACAATAAAAGCGATTTGAATTGAAGAACGTATGACGAGGCGGGGGTGGGGCGAGGTTTGTTGAGTAAAAGGCGGAGATAAAAATCTTTATGGTATTGTAACTGCTCGTATCTTCGCTGATTATACTTTCATCAATCAAATTTTAACATGATTTTTTTATGTTTTCAAGCTTGATTGTGTCTGTCTTCGTCACATTTCAAGCTGATTCTGATATTTTATATTTTAATAAAGACCAGAAAAAGTACAATCAATTTTTTGTAGAAAACAGATTGCTTGCTGAAGGCTGCATTGTTTCTTTCTCGGGTCACAAGGAAGGAGAAGGGGGGCGGGTGAATTTTTATTGAAATGAAATATGATATTCGTCGTATAGTTTTCTCAGTTTTATTTCAATGATGGTGATTTTTCAATAACATCAATCGAAATGTAAAGAGTGATCAAAGGAAAACGATACTTATGATAAAAGTTTTATGATGTTTTTAATAAAATAATTTTTACAGTAAGTGTTTCTAGAGGTTCTCAATGCTTTAGGAAATCACAAAGAAGTTACAGAACATTTTCACGCACTTTGATAAATTTTGGAAAAAAGAAAATATGATTTAATTATATTAATTATAAATAATTACAAATAAAATTCATCTGCGAATGGATTGAGAAAATGAAAACATTAAAAAATTCAAAAAATTCACAATTTCAGTGAAATTTAAAGATTTTCTTTATACCTAAAAGTTGTGCGAACTCAAGATCGTAATCAGCTACAGAAGTAATTATTATTCCACGGAATAATTCCTGAATATCTCATAGTCTTGAAAGGAATAATTCATAATTTTTTTCTTGGAAAAATCTGAAATCATTTCAAATAAGATTTTTAGAAAATTATTAATCGCGTAGAAAGAGTTCTTTATAATCCTTACGTAATCCGATGATTTCATAACTTTTCCGCTTTAATTTGTCTAATGGCCTAATAAAACGTTTCGTTTTTCATTATAGAAAATTCCACTTCTTTAAGGATTAGCAGACATTCCTTCCACCCCGGTCTTCCCTAAACTCTTTCCCTTTTGCTGCCTTACTTCGCTATTTGCTTTTTGTTTGTACTTAAATGAAAAATACATTGATGAATTTCGTTTTACGGAGAAAAGAATTATAAGAAGAGTAGCCAAATGTTGAGCGAACGTGGAGGAAACGAAGATGGTTTGAAATGACACTTACGTAAAATGAATATCATGCAATCAAATCAAAGAAATCGCATGAATATCGAATTAGATTGAAAGGAATAAGGTTAAAAATTAGTCAAAAAAGCCAAAAAAAAAACAATAACAAGCAAACAAACAAAAACAAAAGGGCTAAAGCACAAGCAGAAGCGAACTCTGAAAATGAATCCAGAATCATCTTTGTGAAAATTTAACAATTTAACAATGAATAAAAACACACTTGCAGACACGTAGAAAGGAATGAAGAATACATACGAAACTACTAAAAATCAAAAAAAAGAGGGAGAGTCAAACAACAATAAATAAATAATCCCCTCAAAGTAAGCCAAAACAAAAACAGCAACGCTATCAATTACGAATATGCAGAGAAACATTAATGTTTGTTCTTGTATATTGTAAAGACAACAAAATAACGACTGCAGCAACAAATTAACAGGGACAATGGGAACAACAACAACAACACCATGAGAAAATACAAAGTAATACATTTTTCAAATCGACGAACAAACAACGAAAGTGTTTTGGCAGCGAGCAAAAATCAAGCAGCATGATGATGATGATGATGACGTGCAACAGGGTTGCAAAATCATATAGGCAAGGAAGAAATAACATGTCGAGAGGGTGGAAAAGGGATCAGTGGGGGAGGGCGTGTGGGCGGGTGTTCAAAAAAATGTAATAAGGGGTTGTACAGAAAGCGAAAGAGAAATAAAGATATGTTGAAACCAAGCGAGGGAATCATTATGACCACGTTATTGTTGCTTTCGTTGTTGATTTATCGTTGTTGCTGTTATTGTGCTAAGGATGATGTAGGAAATGTTGCTACTTTTGATACCGATGATAAAAGTATGATTTAGCATATACTTTGTGTAATCATTCAGTCGTTTATTCATTCATTCATTCACTTTCAATAAATTGAATCCCTTCCATGCAATTTCCTCATCGTCATCATCATCATCATTAAATAAGATCGGAAAGTGTTGCAATCATAAGAAGGTAGACACAGACATGAATAGATTGATAAACATGTACGTGTGTGCGTGAATATGTATACGTAAGCTTATAATAAATGCATGCACGATAAAAGCTAAAGCAGTTTTTTAAACTTGAAAAATTAAAAAAACCTTTTTGAGTAGGAGAGAAAAAGGAATACGACGAAATCCAAAAATAAAAACAAAAAAATTCAAACAAGATAAATCAAAAGATTAATTTGTTCCTTCACTGCCTGCGACGGCACCAAAGATATCAAGAACAACAACAACAATAGCTGTGAGGAAGACTGATGATGTTGTTGATGTAAATTTATTGACGGTGATGAATACAAAATGATGTTAATATTCAGTAACATGAAAATACTTATATGTAGACACATGGTCATGCACCCACACACATACACATTCTCAACTCATAGGAGACAGACAGACCTTAGGGAGTGTTGGGCTAACCCAAGAGAGAATTTTGAAATAAATGTGTTTTCTCAGCAAGCGGTGTCACTTTAAATCAGCAACAAGTTGTACTATTTTTGGAAAAAGTAATTGACCTTTTTTGTGGTATAAATTACAAGCATTGTACTCATTTAATAACGAGTTGTAACACCCCGCAGTGGGAGGTAATAGCTGTTATTAATTTGCCCACGATCAAAAGTCGGTAGTCGTTGAATGGATTAAGATCTTTTTATTCGGTTTTTCGCAAATAAAAGCACAAACATGGCTCCTTAACGTTGATAGCCAGCCTGTCATAAAGATTCCGTATATACTCCACAGTTTTAAATGTGGTGTACAATATTAAATGACACCTTTTATTGAAAGATCAATTATAGTAAAGTATCATCCTCCCAACACGCCCTTCCTTCAGATTCGAAATACAAAAATTTATCCACATGATCGAGCCAAATTTGATTTATTATTCCAGCCGCCCCCTGACTCATCAATAACTACAGCAGTTGCCAAAGCATGATAGGAGTTAAAATCCTCCACCTTTTTCCCTCTCCATAGTAATAAAGCAATCTCTTCAATTACCACGGTGTAGAAGTAAAGAAAGGAGGGAAGTAATAACCGAGACTGACACCAGAAAGAGAGCGTTTCATTCATTTCCATTAATAAAACTACATAGTAATGAAACGCAGAGAATGGTTCCGATATCATCCACATCACCGTCATCGTGATAACCATCACCATTATAATCATTACCGTCGCTGATTTTAATACTCGTACAACCGACCCGCATAATTAAGTCTTACCCTTTCATTAAATTTGTTACACTTTTGGTGTTGGAGTATTAGACACGAATTGGTCGCAATCGTCGAAGCGACACGACACGGTTTCATTCAACTAAATTAAATAATTGAAGACTTTTAAGTTGTTTCTGTCCCAAAGATTACGTATAATGCGCTGGATGGTGCGAGGCAAAAGCCCCGAATAACAATTTATTGTTGGTTGCGCTGAATATACGTAACGGCGGAAATCGGCGACCATGAATGATTAGAGGAGGGTAAATAGTGATTGAATAAGAGGGTCTGTTCTTTTTATTCGTTCATTCAATCGTTCCTTGGTTTGTAGAATATGTGAGAGGCGTGGTATGGGCGTCGTGGTAATATTGCATATATTGTTTCATCTGTCAATGAACTACTACTGCTGCCACAATAACAACAACAACAACAGCGAGAAAACAACAAAGGCCTACAAAGTTATCAACCATAGAAAAAGCAACATTTCAAATAACAAAAGCACCAGAAGTGGGAGCAGCAACAGTAGCATTCACTACCATTTTCATGTGACATTATTTCGAAACATAAGGAATTATGTTGCAAAAACAACAACAACAACAACACTCCAACAATAGCAACAGCACTATTTGCCGCAAACTTAATGCAGCATTATTTGGGAACATAAAGAGTTATGTTACTGCAAGAACAACAAAAACAACAACAACAACAGAAAACATCGATTTCATTGTAAAGGAAAACAACGAGTCGGGAAGCGTAACAAAAATACTTGATGATACTGCTGCTTCTGTTCTTCTTGTTGCTGCTGTTGTTTTTATAAAGAATTCTGCAGTTCAAGTCTCTAACGATATATAAACGAATCATGCATGACATTTTCATATTATCGATTGCTACACAATATAGCTTGTTTTATTCACAAATTTTGTCATTATTTCTGAGGTAATGATCATCGTTTGCTCTCCTCGTCATTAACCTCGATTAGGAAAATTATCATCAAGCAATTCGATTCAGGACAATGAAAACGTTAAGGCGATTATTTGAAATTCCAATTAGCACAATTTGTTACCAGCAATTATGAAATGTTTATATTTATAAAATTAAAAAATTTAAACCAAAAAAAGAAAGATAAAAATTAAAGAACATAAAAAATGCTCAATAAAATCGTAGTTTTTGAACTTTTTTGCAATGTGTGTTAGCGTAACCTGTTCGTCACTGAATAATGAACGATTTGTCATACATGAAATTTTTTTGAACTACTCTTGAACTTCGGGAACTAAAACAATTAATAAAAAATTAAAAGAAAAATTGAGGGAAAAGAAATGTGAGCAAAATGCAAAAACTTTCGGAGGAACCGAAATGTATTGCCGAAATATTCAACAATTTCATCGCATGTCTGTTTTTATTTCATTTATTTCGTATGCTTCCAAATTTGTTACTTCTTCTATTCTTTTTTTTATTTCCTTTTCGTGCTTTTTCAGAAACCAGCAAGTGTCAATGGAAAATTGTCGATGGTATCGGTTTTTTCTTTTGAAACAGGAAGGAATAAAATTGTTAGAATGATGAAGGGGGTTGAAAGGAGGAGACATAAATGAAAAGTACGGAAGGAACTGAAAAATAAAGGAAAAGCATGAATTGGGCAAATCGAGATAATTTATTTAGCATACTCGTATAAGATATTGACGCTATTATTCATGCATCCATCTGTTTAAAAAATTTATACAACAAAAAATCTATAGGAACAACAACAAAGCAATGATAGCAAATAAATGAAAAATTACAATTAGAAAATGGAAAATTCTTTGAAATAAAGTTATATATAGTCATTAGAATGCGTATCCAAAATTTCGTTTATAATTTAAACTATATTTGAAAAAATGTCTTGGAAATCAATTCGTAAGAAATCCTCATATTTAATGGTTTTAATCCCCTCCGACCCTTTCTACACAGCTCCTCATCCTACTCAAATCAACAGCAACAAACTCGTAAATTAATCCTAATGAATGATAAATCTCTTAAAATCGTGCAAGAGGAATTACAAGATAATGTCACGGCGAATCCTTGATGACGCATTTTCTTGAATTTATCTCTTCCAGTTGACGCTTCTTTTGTTTTCGCCTGTTTTGAATTCAAGAACTTGAAAGAAGAAGGAACATTTTTTTAAATAATTCACGAATTAAACCGTAATTAGTATAACATTCCTTTCTGAATACGAGCGTATTCCGAAGAGTTACGTGATAGCATAATTCCTTCATAAAAGAAAATGAATTTAATCTGCTCAAAAAAATACTGCAGTCATTAATTTCTCATTCCTTTAGATTAAATTTTAGCTAAATTAATTCATTTCTTTAAACGCTATTTTATCAGTTGCACAAGTTCGAGATGATGATGTTAGAAAACAAACAAAAGTAACCGGTACAGCTGTGCGAAATTTAAAGGAAGCAATTTTCTTTCACGAACTCAACACATTATCGAGATTTGTGAGAAAATTGTATTACACGCATTTGGAGAAATCTGAAATTCTCGGAATACTGGAAATCTTCGGAATCTCATTCAAACGAATAAAAAATATTTTCGCTTTAAAAATAATAATAAAATTAATAATAAAACAGAAATTAAAAGCTGAATGAAAATACATGAATTTTTTGCGACCCTTGGGCTTCGGTTTCGCTTTAGGAACTATTGTTTCTTTAACGAGTATTCAATTTCATAAAAAGTGATTACTCGTTACACGACTTCTGCTTCACTTTTATTCGGCGCTAGGCAGCAATGGTGTCTGATGCCAGCTATACCGTTAGAAATGAACAAAAAAATGATGAGAATTTCATTAAATATTTTTCCATGAACCTCTCCCCTCCCCTTCCTTTTAAAATAGCGAGCGCTTAATTACGAGTAAGTTCAACTATTTCGCACTTTCGAGCAGTAACATTTTGCCTTTGTAATGACCTTGAGCAAGTTTTTGCCGCATTGCAAGAGTGAGAAAGGTACAAAGATAGATATCAAAGGAAGATAGAGAGAAAATGAGTGAGTGAGTAAGAGAGTAAGAGAGAAGAGAAAGAAGGGATCATACCTTTTTTTACACGAACAAAATTAAATTCTAATTAAGAGAAAGCAATTTAATTGTTCATTAAGAATTTTCTTAATAAAATTTAACTGTTTGCGGCTTAAGTTCTTCATCATTTAGCCATTGCTCATTCCCTTCCATCTTTCTTCCCTTCTAATTTCTTGCTTGTGCCCTTGCTTCTCTTCTTCGTTTTCTTTTATAAATACAAATTTTGATGAATTCTTGTGCAAACGCAAAGTGCACGACACTAGATTTACAAGGCAGATTAAGGTCGTCTGATGGACGTACACGACTGCTTTGCCACATTACGAGATCGTACCAGAATGCAGCCACGTGGGCCGACTGGTGGCTGATGCCTTTTGTGTCCCCTGGCGTGTACCTGTAGTTGTCCCGACATAGAACAAGCATTACCATTACCACGGTCATTCATTTCCAACAGGAAGTATTTAATACTTAACGAAGCAACGACTGGCTTCCGGTGGCATTTTACAGGTTAGAGAGTCTGACCAAGCTTAATGGCATCTAACAAGGATCAGTATTGGCAACAAAAGTGGTTTCACACATTCCATAAGGTAGTAGAGGACAGTCAACATGGTCCAACAACAAAGGCAGCAACAAATCATGACCGTCATAAATTCTAAATTGCCGTCTGTCTGATTTTGCCGCATTTTACAGGTTTGCCATTTGGCTTTACCGAGAAGGATAAAGCGTGTGGAAGTGCATATATGTGTGTTTGTGTCTGAGTGTGCGCTTGTGTCTGTGTGTGTGCAGACATTTAATGAAACATGACACCTTATTTGCTCTGCAATCCGAGCTGCTGCGGATCAGGTTGACGTCGATGTTGGCGTCTGTTGAGTGGCGGAATTGATGCAGAGAGTAAATAAAGAGGCGGTGCCGAAGGGCGCTGAATCACCAAGAGAACAAAAATTACCACAAACAAAACATTCAAAAAAAAAAAAAACTAAGATAAAAGGTAGAAATTAATTTAAAAAAAAATTAAATAAATTCAGAAAATAAGTTTGAGTCGTTTCATTGGTGAATGCCAGCAAGGGCTACCGCAGGTATCTGCGCTACCACTTCGTACAAATAGACCATTAAATAAATCTGGCTGCACATTTTTTGGAGCTGCTTTTATTTATTTTAAACTTGAAAAAGAAAAAATGGTTCCGTTTATTTTGGCTTTCACGTTTTCCGTTTGCCCTTTTGTTGCGACGCTTTTGTTATTACTGTGTGTGTGTGTTTGATTGCTGATGTTGCTGCTCTTGTTGTTGGCGTTGGTGTATTTCTTACCCTTTGTTGTTGCTGCTATTGTTGCTATTGTTATTGTTGTTGTTGTGGCAATAGTGTTTTTGTTATTTTATTATCTATTTCAATTCTTTATTGTTTTAGCTTTGTTGTATTTGTTATTTTTGCTCTTCGAGTTTGTTTTCACTTTGTCTTCTCGTTAGTTTCGTTGCCTTAACTTTTTTGTTTTTGTTTTTGTTTTTCATTCATTTTTTGTTTATTATTAGCTTTGTTTTATGCTTACGTTTGTTTGTCTGAAGCTTTTCAATTAATGCAAAATAAACGCCAGTTTAATTTCAACATTTAGTCCGCCCCTGACTGTTGAAAACGGAATATCTATATGTGCATGTGTGTGTGTGTGCGTGTATGGGTGTGTGCATGTTATAATATCTCTAACTGATAAAACATCCAGGGATTTTCTCTGCATGAAGTGCTAAAATACTTGGCAGGGAAACGACAATAACGCCCACTTGGGCCAAAAAACCTTGCAGCTTTTTTGCTCGTACACTTTTCATCGCCACTTGCCCGTCGCCGGATATGCATGGGCGGCTAATGCTGATTGTATTAGCTATTCGCTGTTGCTCCGGCTGCTTCTGCTTCTGCTGGTGATGCTATTCTGCTTAGATAATAATTATCCGGGCGCTACGTTCTGCACATTCATATCATCTTCATCGTGACTAGCAAGATTCATTTACAGGGTCATTGAGCTGAAGTGGTGCTTCATTAACGATTTATTTATGAATGTCGTACGGCACACACACAGTGAGTTTGAACACACTTCTAGCTCAACACCATCAGCCTTCAGATCCTTTAAATTATTTTTTTAAATCCACTCCAGATTTCATAGGGTTTTAATTATTTTTTGCCCTTTTTGTCACTTCATCGCGGGGTGTGGCAATGTGATAAAACCACGTTCTCAATGGAGTATTCTATTTTCGAAAGCCAACAAGTTATTACCCGTTTTTTTAAAAAAATTGAATAAAATCTAATATACTTTGCAACTAAATATCGTCAAGGAATTCCTCACGAGTTTTGAGAATATTACGTGTGAAAGTTTGGTTTGCCAATCAAATTCAATTTGAATAAAATCAACAAAGTTTTTAATGATTTTTGTTTCTAATGTTTATTTTATGAATACTTTTCTCTCATTTTGGGCTTTGCTTTTTCGAAGAAATAACAAAAATAACAAACGCGATTTCAGTTTAATTTTTTTATTATCAATTTTTTGTCAACATTTGTTTTTTACCCACAAGGAGACTTCTTGTTTTTATTCCAAATTTTACTTTCATTTGTCCTTGGTTATCTCCTTAAAACCTTATCCATCATGTTTTCTGTCATTTATACCCAGATATATTCCTCTTATTCAGGATATCACGAGCCGATACTTTGTTTTTATTATCATTGAAGTATCGATTAAAATAATTTTTAAATTTTGTTTAGTCTCGTAAAATATTTATCTTATTCTTTTTTAAAAGAATAAAATCAATATTTCATGAGACTAAACAAAAATAATTCAATTGTACCAAATCGTAAAATGTAGTCTCGATTTCATGAGATATTTTATTACGCAGCATGAGATATTTGATCTTAAATGAAATATAATGCCATTGGAAATTTAATCCACTGAGATGTTTGAATAAATATCGAAAACAATATTAAATCTACAGCCTTATAATGTATCACGATACGAAAACGTAATCTTCGATTTTCTTTTGCTATTTCCCCGCTTTTCTTCGATTTAACGAAGAAATGATGAAGAAGAATGCCAAAATAACGATAACGAAAACGTAACGAACACGAATCGAAAACTAGATTTTTGTTGTTGTTTTTTACATGCATTCCCGTGTTCGATTGGAAATCACTTAATAATGTATCACGAATACTTCACGAAAGGGTTGTCAAAATTGACGATAACAAAAATGCGATCGTCAAAGCAAAGAAGCATGCTGCTTATGAAGGCAAGGAGGGGAGAAGTGGTAGGAGGTAAACAATCGCACATTTTCTGTGGATGCCAACAATAAATTGGAAATGAAACGAAGTGAACGAAGAGGTTTCATTATTAGAGCCTTCGTTTTTGTTTCGTGTTCGTCAACGTTTTCGAATCGTATTCGTATCGTGATACATTATAAGGCTGCTAATTAAAACATCTCGTGATATCTTTGATATCTCGTGATATATTTATGAGATATTTAATCCCGGCACACAACCCATCCCATCGTCATAATGGCTTGAGATATTGTTACAATATATATTCAGCTTAATATCGAAACCTGAGACGTCGATTTCATCAAATATTCACTCACACTGCATTACTGGGAAATCGCATGGGATATTAAAATTCGTATCTAATTTCTTATGATATTTCAACTTATAACGTTTATTCACATTGTAATCATTATTGTAATCTTTATCATCATTATTTACATCATTTTTTCCACGAAATAAAGTCAAAAAATAAAAAGTGTTATTTGCATTTATGACGTCATACTTTCTTGGCATTTGAATTTTAATTTGAACATGATATATCATCTACATATCGATCAATCGAGTTGAGCAATATTCTCGTTAAAAAAATTTCGACTTTTTTAGAGCGATGAACTCAAAGAAACAGACGTTTTTAAGTGTATCTTCAATAAGAGCAGCAACAACAATTGCAAGAGCAACAATTGTCGAAAATCAATGAGCTGATTTTGAATTGCAAATTTTTTCGGTATCACCGTTAGCCGAAGTGGTCGCTCTCGTTTCGAACTCAGACGGTATTTGACAAGAAACAGAAAGCAAGAGCCAAAATTTATTCATGTTTTTCTTGTTTGCTTCTAATTTTCACCCTCTTTAAAAAAACTTTCCTCACCATTTTTCTTCTTAACTTGCATTATCGTAGATTGGTAGATTTTTCATTGATTGCAACCAAATTTTATTGCTATTGTTGTTGTTTGTTGCAATTTCGTTGGTCGTAAAATCTGTATTGTTTCTTCCACTTCGAAATCTATTTTGCTTTTATTTAATCCATTTTAGTTGAAAGCGATCAACATTGACGATAGTTCTATCGTCCAAAACCAATTTCGATTTGTCCTCGAATGGAATAGCTCTACTCCTTCTAACGGTTGTACAGTTGTTGTTGTTGTTGTTGTCATTATTGTGATGAAAGCTGCGCAAAATGTTTAATGTTTTTGCTTTAGTTTCAAAGGATTTCGGTTTTGTGGTTTCTCTATGGCTTTTCCGTCTTAGCGCGAGGACACTTTTTATGGCGTTCGCTTGAAGTACTCAAATTGCGGGTGTATGCGCGCGTTGTTGTTTCTGTTGTTGTTGTTGTTGCTACCATTGCTGGCTAGTTTGTTAGTTTTTCTTAAATTGTTTTTGTTAGTTTTCTCGAAACGTTTTCAGTCTTTTATATAAACTACTAAAAATATTTTTACTTTTCTAAATCTTTGTTTTTATTTTTCCTTAAGAATGTTTCCTTACGGAAATTCGTAATAGGGAGAGTATTTTTCCCTCTTCTTCTTCTTCTTCTTGTTCTTCATTATCTACGTCTCTCTCTCTTAAATAAATGATTTTTTACCGTCACGGTTCGTTTCCTCTTCTAAGACGAACTTCAGTTTTTCACATAATTTTATTTGTTATTTTTTATCTTCTTTGCCTTTTCCGCCAAAATCTTAACTGCTTCTTGGTATCACTTTATTTAAACCTTTTTTCTATTCCGAAAAAATATTCTCTTTAATTCTCGAAACGCAATGATGTAAGGCATCAATGAAGAAAGAACGAAACCGTTAGCGATCTTTTCAATTTCTCGTTTTCCATTAAAACTGCCAATACTGTCCAGATTAATCCAGAAATTTATCACTACCATCATCATCGCTTTACTATCCGTGAGTGATAACTTCTGTTCTGAAATTACATCTCGTGAAAGCGAAATAAAAGAAGACCAAATCATGTTTGGGCTTCTCTCTCAAGGGTTTTAGCCTCGCGACGGGATTGTTGTCTGGTTCATAAACTATTAACTAGACTCATCACGCTCAAACTTAGTGCCCTGTTTCAGTTACGATTCCTACACTTTTAATTTATATATCACTATAAAAAAATTATAAATCCAAAGGGCTTTGAACCTCATTGGTCTTAGGGAATTATAACCCCCTCCCCCAGCTTTCAAGGCTTCTAAATTGCAATAAACGACTGGCGGGTAAAATTGAAGCTGATTTAAACCTCAATTAAAATGAATGGATGAATGATAGTTCACTTTTGCTTTCTTATCTACAAATCTTTTAATTGCGTAACACAAAAATAATTAAAAAAAAATTAAATAAAAATAATAAAAATAATAAAAGCCTGCAGAATTAATCAGGCGAATATCGTGTGCATTTTATATATTTTTTCTTATCATTTCGATCGTTTTAAATTTAGAAACGGGGTATAAAAAATGATACAAATAAAACTGACTAATTATTTATTTTATTTTTTATTCTCCGTTTCTAAATTTATAACGGTCGGAATGTTGAGGAAAAAATATACAAAATGTAACACGATAAACTACTGGTTTTTTGAGAAGCATTAAGACCGATGAGTCCAGCAATTATAACCGGATGGAGTTTTAATTGATGAAAACAACAACAATCAATTAAATACGATCAATAATCAAAACTATTCAAACCGACCGAACATTTATTGAATGAAAGAGCTAATGAATTTCATAAGCAGCTGTCGGTCATTGACAGATTTTCAAGCAAACCAATAATCATCTATTCCTCCCACCCCCTACTTCGTGTACCCTAAACAGTCGATCTTTAACTCGCGCTTACAAAGGAAAGCAACCGGGCGGAAGCCAGAATATTGTTAATGCGTTTGTCCTCAGTGCCATGAAGATCAATCACTTCAAGCAGGATCAAGGCATCGTTTGGTCATCATCAGATTTCTCAGCGCAAATTAATTGCTACAGAATCAGACTGAATCAGCAAACGATTGAATCAACAGAAGCAGAAAATCATAAAGCGAGAAGCAAAACAAAATAAACTAAACAAAGAAAAACAACATTCTTGCAATGCTCTGACTGTGTTGCGAAGTCATCAATTACAATGATTGAAGAAATCAAAACAACAACGCCGTTAAAGAAATAAAAAGAATGAGACAAAACGAACACAAAATAATGACAATCACAAAACAATGACAGGAAAAACAATAAACAGAAAATTCAACGATAAAACAAAATGTAACGACGATACAGAAACCCGATGGTGTTGTTGTTGTTCATGATGATGATGATGATGATGGCGATGATGACTTCAAGATTATTTAAAATAAATAAACTGAAAAAACCCCAAAACAAACATACATGCTCTCGTACTCCGATGACCCGCCATCGACAGGATAAAGCGAATTACAAGAATTGAGAACTCATCAAGTCCCGTCCTGATGAAGGACGTTGATTGTTGTCTCCATTTTGCTACAACAATTACTGCAGCAGCATCCGTCGGAATCCTGAGCAATCAAAAAATTGCTAAGTCATGGAATGCGGTTAAATCGATGAGTTGCAACTATTTGGTTGCAAAAGCGAAAACAAAGCGGAAAGGAATACAAAAAGGAAAACACCAAAACAAATTCTTTAACTTAAAAATTTGCAGTCACCAGTAATCATTTTGAAGAGAAGATGAAGAGAAAAAAGAGTTCAAAAAAATTAAAAAACCGAATTAAAAAAAATTCAAACGGACCAAAAAAAGAAAAATTGCTTTTACCAAACGCAGACCAACCAACAGAAAACGGACCACCAACAATTTTCTTCAAAGCAAACGCCGTAGAAATCAATGAATCAAGCTTACAGTCAAGCAATCTGTCAACTTCTACAATCTATCGAAGCCACTTTTCAATCGAGGTTCCTTTAGAGAACAAAAGGTTTAACTGTTAAAAAACCAACAAAAAAAAACAGCGATTCAGTCTCAACTTTTCAAACCGCCGTTTCCAGCGCACTTTTAAACTCATTCAATTTATAAAACTAACGAAATTTGATTAATTAATCAAAGTTTTCGAAAAATTGTATTTTTCAGTTTTTGCCGGTCGTAAGACGATTGATTATATAAAACAACAAATAATTTTTCATCATCAATCTATCCAAATTTATGGCGAGAATTGGGGTTTTCAGCCGGTACCAGCTCAATGACCCTCCCCCACTAATTCCTAATGAGTGACCACAAAATTCCACGCGAGTATCTCGGAATACGCTTTCGATAATTAGGCAAGGTGGCGCCTGGTGAATAGTCGTCATCAGGAACAAATACAATAAAAACCGGGCCAAACTGAAATCATTTCCGGAAACTATGGGATTTCTATACAAAATTTATTTAAGAAAAATCACCAAAAATTATTTATCATAGAAATTCTACAATATAACCAACACAGAAGGCAACGAATCTATAAATAAAAAAAATGAAATCGCGAAATCGAAACCGTGTTATCTTGTTCTCGTCGTTGTTTTTTATCAGAAACCACTTGGGAATTATACGAGTATTGCTACGAAAATTAGCAGCGAATTAATCCAGCTTGTAACACATAAGTCACAAGCCACAAGCTGATTACATGCATTCTTTATAATACTCGTTAAAATAACTTTGATGCTTTAACGAAAATTTTGTTTTTCATGCAGCGAATTTTGGCAGCTTTCAACTTTACTGGAAGGTAAATCCGTCAAGGTACTCCAGTATATGTATATGTTCAAATGGAACAAATTATTGCCCCATGAACATGTCGTAGTATGCTTCATTCAAATCTGTTGTGGGTTTTCTCTTAAACATTTTTATTCGCACTTTTTTCTCTATTCGTTACTGATGCTCTTACTGCATCAGTTGGATCTCAATTTAACAAAAACAAGTACGCGAGTATAGAGACAATAGCCCTGAAATTACTTTTCTGAAAGACAACTCCCCCAACAATACCCCCACCGCGGCCTCGAGTACATGTTCAAAAACCAAGCGCTCTTAAAAATGCTCATGGACTTGCCACATGAATCCTCATCAACACCACTCACGCTACAGAACAGTGAAACCTTGTCTGCCGTCTGACGGTTGCAGCCAAGCTCGGTCTGCAACAGCCGACCACTTGACCCTTTCTGTATCGTGGAAAAAAGTTTTTCTTGATTTTTTGATGAAGGCTTACTATGCCTTTTGCTTCGCATTGCATTGCGTTGTGAGGGGTTTGATTTCCTTTAGCTGATTTTCAATAATTTGAATCCATTAATCAATTTAGTTACTTTAGTCGGTTGGGCGTTGTTCTCCCTTTCTATTCACTTCTTATCCCTTTCCCCCTCCCTCCCCTTGATTACATTGCAGCCAGTTAAAATTTCACGCCCATGGCGATTGCTTACAATAATGTCCGATATTTTTCGAAGCATCATCAGACATCACAACAGCGTCCCTTTGATATATCTACCGAGATGAAAGTGGCCTTTTTTAAATTGTTTTCGACCACTCGGCTACGATTAATTTATTCTATTCTCCTCCTTTTCTCTCGTTTTTTCTGCCTATGCCATTCTCATTTATTCATTTTTGCTGTTCTGACCTGAAATTAATTTATGGCGATGGTGCTCGGAATAAAGTGAGAATGGGAGAATAAAGGGTGTTGCACTAAAAAAATACATAAGGTGATTATCTAAGCACAGGTTTTTTAATGTTTGAGTCCGGTTACTGCGGAAAAAAAGCCCTTCCAAAGGGCTTCGAAGCGATATTATTTAGTTGGAGAATTCGTCGAACTATGGCTTAATTTTAGAAAATAAATCTAAAATTAGTGAAACGATAAACACATTTATAAAGATTAGAATCATCTAACGAGTTTCGAACGTTATTTTTGAATATTTTTTGCCACTTCTCTCAGGTCTGGGGGCGTTAGGATTGCGGTAGATAGCCCTGTGACCTCCCCTACTTTAAGCATCCAACATTATTCTTCATAAATATTCCACATCGTAAAATCTAAATCATAAAGAAACAAAACCAAACAAGCGTGCAATTTATGAAATAATACAATTATCCATTTCCATTAATTTTTCCGTACATCCGGCAGACCATTTTTGTATTCATAACTTTTATTTCTGCTTATTAAAATGCTATTCTATACTACTCCAAGTTATTTCACGAATTATTTACGTAATTAATTTTCATCTTCACTCCTTCGACTGGTCTAGTCGAACTTCCTTACGCTCGTCTCCGCCCCTCGCAGCTTTTACTTGTTTGTTTCATTAACAACATTCCTAATAAATTTCATTGATGCCATGCCACACGGTCATGTTGAGGAATGTCGTAGGAATGTGACCCGTGGGTTGTTGTTATTATTAATTACACTTTCAATGTCTTCCCATTTAATTATCTTTATTACTATTATAATTATCACTATTCAGTGACCGAGCAATTGGACACTTTCGAGTAAGTTTCATAATGACAAGAAAATAAAGGGATCAAGTTATTGGTCGGTGTCGGGAGGGGGGCGGCGAAGGGTTGAAACGCAAAGGAAGGGAGTACAATAGACAAAGAATAATTGACACGCACCATTGAATAATTAATGAAACGCTTTGAAGCCCCCTCCACTTCATCCTTAAACTACGAAAAGTACTTGAATTAGTATTACCAACAACTTCTGGAACGAATAATTGACAGAAGACAGTTAGACAGAGCGACAGATAGACAGATAAGTAGACTGAAAACATTGCCTTTGAAGCTAATCAAAGCAAGAATATTGAGAAGAATCAGTGCAATCATAGCATTCCCTTTAATGAATTGATTTGAATTTGGTCTATGGCAATCTATTTTCTTCAATTTCATTTTCAATTTCTTTGTTAGGATTGAGGTCACGTGATACCAATGTTATTACATCATCAAAAGAAAAGCTACGGGACGAAGAATGACAAAAGAATCGTGGAAGGTTGACAAATCAAACGAAATGTAGTGTTCCAAAGTTCATTGCTGGAGAAGAGGATTAAGGAAGTCCTTGAAATGTATAATGGATTGAGACAAATTAATCAGAAAATCAGGAAACCAGAGTTGTTTTTATAGTTCCAACCACATACTAAAGAGAAAAGGTAGAGGAGGAGAGGGTGGATGGGAAGGAGAAGGAAATAACGCGGGAGGGTTCGACAAAGAGCAAAATTCAATTAAGTCAATATTTTAAAATGCATGGCAAAATTAGCGACAACTCAAACTTGATTGATATTTCGGTTGGTTGTTGTGGTCCATCTGGCAGCGATTAGGATAGACCCCAGAAGTATATGCAATAGCAGGGTGACAGCTGAAACGACCTGTCTACCAACAATAGGCGGGTGCCCGTAGAGTGGCCTCGTCTAAACAAACTGGCAGTATATGTTTGCCATTAGCACACACCGCCGTGTTGAGCAAAAAAAAAAACGAAAAAGAAAAAATCTGTCACCGGAGTGTTGCCGAAAGGTCGAAATGAAAACTAGAGGACACGCTGGAGAAGAGAAGCATGGAGGAGAGAAGGAGAGGGAACCTTAACACAGAGATTGAATTAAGCAATGGAGAATGGGTAGAATGGATGAATTGCAGGATGACAAAAACAGTGTAGTCGTAGCAAAAGTTGGAGCACGGCTTCACGGACGGTAACGGGAACGGCTGGCACTAACGGTGTTGGTGATACTAAAGGTGGCCAAGATGATGATGGCGGCGGCTCTTGGTGCGACGCTTTTCACACTTCAAAGGTACAAACGGGCACGGGCAGTGTGACAATTTGAAGAAGTGTGAAGAGAGCGTAAAGTTGACAAAGTTTTGTGATTCTTTTTTAATACGTCTGTAAACAAAACTAAACTGCGATTTTTTTTCTTTGTTTTCTAGTTTTTGAATTTTCTTTTTTACGTTTTGTTAACTCTGCTCTAAAGTTAAATATTTTTCTCTTTTTTTGATTTGTTTTGCTCTTCTTTACGTTCAATGGCGAAGCGTTAACGATAAGAAGATGAATGAGAAAAAGATGAATTGCTAATAGTTTAAAGTTTTTTATTATTAAAGTTTTGAAAAGCGTTATAATTTTTCGAGGGTAGAAAACTAATTTGGCTTTTTTTTGCTATTCGGTTAAATAACCGCGACTATAAAACTGTAAAATTTTGTAAAACCATAAAGAAAAAAATTCATTGAATTAATTAAAAAAATATATAATAATAAACATTACGAAGAACAAACGGCTGATCATGATGATGACGTTGTTGATGGGGATTACCATCTAAAGAGTTTAATTAATTTTGAAATTTTTAGAAAATGCAAACAAAATATCTCTACCATACCTAAAAATCCATTAACTCCTCAAATAATCTTTCAACATATTTATTTTGAAGCCATTTAATTGAAATTTGAAAATCGAGCTCTTCAGTTTCGTTTGTTTCAAGGTAAAACACTTTTCTTTACTCGACTCAACCAGAAAAAAATGTGTGAAATTCGTGTGTAATGAAAACCCATTTATTGTTTGTTCATTTACCTCTACATGCCCTCCCATAAATTCGCTTCAGTAGATCTGTTGAGCTGCAGACGATCCGTGAGTCTTTTGTTCCTTTTTCCTTAGAATTCTTTATTTATTCCTTAATACGGGATTATCCTCTCAGTTGCGGAATTACTTACTATAAATGTATTCTTCTTTAATTACTAATAAGAAGTCTAAAGCAAGATCGACAAATAAAAAACCAAGATTGAGAAATATAAACCAAGTTCTGAGAAACATTTAACCTTGATTTTCTCTCGAAAAAAAAGATTTACAGAGTGTACACGAGAATATATTTATAAAAACCCCGATCTACCAACATTTTCTTGGAAATCTTTACACAAATCTCAGATTGCGATCATCTTCTCTTACATTCTCTTGCAGTCGTTTAGACTCCGACCGGCGATATGGTCTGCTGAAGACCTTTTCTTGCTTTTAACACCTCTTCCATATTAAAAAAAATTGAATTCTCTTTCAAGACCTTCTAAGGTTTCATTTTCGTATTGAAAACCTTTTAACACTTTTAAAACCGTTTTCATTTTAATGCATTCTGGAAGGATTTTTAATTTGCATTTTAAATTGCTTTTCGAGCTTTCAAACACTTTACACCTCAATGCACTTTGACCCTTCACTTCAGTCTAACAAAACATAATGCACTTTTTACAATTGTTTTGATTCAATCCGCTCTTTAAAACCGTTGCATAACTTTAAAAAGCTCTTCATACTTTCGAAATTTATACCTGCTTTTCAAAATCTTTTTATACTTTTTAGAAATTTGTCATACCTTTCAAAAACCTATCCGCACTTTTAGAGACTTCCTTGAACCTTATTAAAGATTTTTAAAACTTCTACGTACTCTACAAAGTTTTTCGTATTTTGTAAAATTGCGATCGTAATATGTAACTACATATGTAACCAATATCGTATATGTAACTACTTTTAAACCTCTTCATACTTTAATTCTTCTCCGCACTCTTTGAAATTGTTTTGAAATTTTAATACTTTTAACATACATTTAAATCTCTTTCTATTTTTAAACCTTCTTCGCATTTTTAAAAAAATTATTCGTATAACTAAGCCCTTTTAAACCATTTTCTTCCTTTAAAAACCTTTTTGTCAATTTTTCCCAACTATTTGAGCCTTTTCGAGACAACGCATTCCATTCAATACAAATTCTTCTATTTATTATAAGAAGCCAAAACATATATTATCATAAACAACAACAACAATAACAATTTTAAATAACCACAGCTATAGAACTGAAATGTTACGCCAGGGTCACGTCGTCCATGCGTGAACGAACAGTCACAGCAAGCAATTTTTTTTTGAAATGGGAAAATAATAACAATAATACTTATTAACACAATAAGTAATCATGATAACAATAAAACCTTAAATTACAAAAGAATGAAATGAGAGACCCTACAATACAGGTCAAATGCAGACGCAGTCACAGACGCTGATGTAAACTGGGCTCAGCCAACAAACAGACCATTAAATCTGAGGCTTAAATTCGGGGCTTTTGCAGACACAAACCGAAAAGGATAAGCTGAAAGGGAGAGGAGAGGCGAAGGAAAGGAGGGTAAATAGCGATCAAATGAAAACATTTTTAAAAACAGAGAAAAAATCCCTTCACCTCGTCTCTCGATCGAAATCATTCCGGCTGGCGCAAATGCATTTTTAACGGATAGCAAATGCAACTGCAGTACTGGAATGATCGATGCAGCCTGGGGCTTAAACTGATCTTTATCGTGATTATTATGCAAAGAAATTCTGGTACAAGGCAAAAATACAAGAAGGCGAGCAAAAGATGCACATTTCTGATAGACGGACGGAGACGGACGGGAGAGTCGAGGTAAAAGAGGAAACATGAATCAACGAAAAACGTTTGCAAATGATCGACAATGGTAATAATTATCAACAAACACCATCATAATCAGTACCACTATCATCATTATTATCTGCGTCATCATTCCCGGGAAGTCGCCGGGTTGGTTATATTTTGAATGAACGAATGAATGAATGAGATCTTGAGCAAGCAAAAGACGCTTGAAGGAATTAAGCGACTGCATGAAACAAAATGTAACTAATAACAGGATTGTTAGACGGCTTTGCAACTTCACGGGAAAGGAGAAGGTATAAAGGGTTGAAAAATGAAGTAGATAAGAAGTAAGAGAATCTACAACAATAAAAAAACGATAATAAACGAACCAACACATGAAGAAAAAATAATAAAATAAAAAGTAGAAAAGTAAATTTGAATTTATGAATGCTCTGCCACTCTGTTGCTTCGATTGTTGTTGTTGTTACCCTCTACTAGGGCAACAACAACAGCAGCCGCAGCATTCATGGATCGATCGAATCATATTGTAACCATGTCGTGCCCTAAGCTCACAAAATTGTAACGAGTTGAAAACTTGAAATTATTATTTTTTTCCAGCCTCGAGGATATATTTTGAATAAGTTTCAATCTTGTTTCATGTTAGGGATAAAGGAAAAAATATTGCTCATATATGAAAAAAATATGTATGAATATATTTTGTGGAATAATATACGAGTAACACGATTATTCATAGTAATCGAGAAAATTTAAATTGGATTGGAAAGAAAATTGAAAGAAATATTTATAAAAGCAGAATTTCAGCAAATACTCGAATTTGTTACATAAACCCATTTCTCAGAATGGAATAACGAGTAATTCATATAGTCAATCTCAGCGAGCATTCATAAGATTCGCAAAACAATTTATAACGAATTTTCATGACGGTAGATTCACGAGAATGGTCTATTGATTTACAAGTATTCGGTCTATTGCTTTCTCATTTCGCAGTAAGCTCAAGTGCTTTTAATGTCAATATCAGTGAGTGTTCCCAGCACTTGTAAGGCTCCCTATATAAGATATATCTACTCTAGATATATCTATAAATACTCATTGATATATTATTCGTAACAATTCATGTCATTTGAATTGAAGCGAGTAATATATTAATGAGTATTCAGAATAATGTCAACTGTTCACAGTGTCAACTTCGCCGAGCATTCATGACAGTTATGAAACTATTTATAGGGAATGCTCATAGCATTCGAATCGTAACGAATATTATGTTACAAAGTATTCTTTCTATTCACTTTTTTTGCAAGCAATAAGGCCAAAAATTCAGAATATAATCTTCAGCGAATATTCATAATAGCTTTAAGACGGATTCGAAAACACTAAGAAGGATTACCTTGAAATAGTTCGACTACTAATACTAAGATGCATAGCATGAATGAATAAACGAATGCTCAGTCGATTTATTTCATGGCTTGAATTAATACCGAGTATTCATAATAAGAGTTTCAGCTTGTTTAAACAAGATCTGTAAAAGTGTTGATAAGTCATTCTGAAAGCATGAGAGTTGAAATAAACAATACAATAACTAATTGCAGTCATTTATCAGCTCAAAAAAGCTACAAGTATTGTACGTAACATATACGTAGGTGAGTCCTCATGACATTCATAAGACTGATTGCAACCAATTTTGACAACATCTGAATGGATACGAATAATGAACATTGGGTCTATTCATTTTTGAGTCAGCAATAAAATCGGCTGTTCTTAATATTCATTACTATTCATAATATAATCTACAATACTCATAAGTGGCTTTATTATATTACAAATATTCGAAATATTGAACGAGCATTCATGGTAGAATATTTTAATGCTATTATTCATAATTAATAATTAGTTTCTGACACGACCCCTGAGGCTCATAAATAGTCTCATTAGTTCATTACGTTTGTTATGTTCCTAAATTAGAAAATACCTTTCTAAATTCGTTATAATTTTATGACTGGGTCTACATCCTTGAACCCAAACAAATTAACACTGATTAACTAAATCCAGTAGATAATTATGGTAATTATTACACTAATTATTACCCCATATTGCGTTACTACGTTATTCAGTTCTAGAATATCTTGGTTTTCAAAATGACTATTACTACATCATATCCAAACATATCATTTTTTCGTTGCTTTTTTTTTTGTTTATTTTCTAATTTTCGTATTCATAAATCTATTTTCATAATAAATTGAAAAGTTTGAATGGAATTGAATCTTGTATTTTTATTTGCTTTAGGTTATTTTCATTCTTTCATTTCATTCTTCGACGGTATGTTTGTGTGTATCTATTCATGAATAAATTGAGTATTTTAATTCACGAACATTTCCATGAGCATCATGAATTAAAATATAACCATTGGCAACTTAATCATAGCCATCGTCTCTTATAGAACAAACGAAATATGATCTGATGCTTCACCATCACAATCTACATAGTCAATGAATCAATGAATCAAGCAAAATAATTCATTTTATCCAAATTTCTATTTTGTTCGCTTCAAAAAAACCGAATAAAACGACAAACGATTTTACATGAATCCGACATAAATCGAGTATGTCACAGTCAGAGCGGGTGTAACAAATAGACGTTCTTTGAATGCCAAACTGAAAAAGTCGATAGAGGAGAGGAAGTCATTCTGATAATAGAAATGTTAAACCGATGTTTTTACTTTTCCAAAAAAAAAAATTATAGAAAGATTGTTGCCTCGCTTTATTACCGTTCTTATTTTTTTCGTTTCGTTCACCTTCCTTTTGGTTTCATAAATTCCATTAAGAAATTATCGCATAAATATAGTTTGCGGCCAATCGTCCTTTACCATCATCATATCAGCGATATGATAGTCATAATCTAAATAGTTTAAGGAGACACTAAAAACAGAAAGAAGAAATAATTTAATTGAGTCTTTGGTTCCTTGGTGCTTTAGGTTCGTTTGGGTTTTTCCTCTTTTTCCTTTCCTTTTCCTTCCTCTTCTTCTATTTCCATTTATTTGCATATAAAACATATAAATTGTTTGATATAATAAATGATGTTGGCGTTCATAATGCCAAAGGAGTCTACATGATTTCTATATAGATTCACAAATGCGCACACACACTCTTGCATATAAAGCCATTTCCACAATGAAAAATAGATGCAGAATGCGTGAGCGTTCTTGACAGTGACAGCTGTGACGCTTACTAAATTTTCTTTGCTCATACATTTTCTATTCTGTCAAAAACTGTGTCCCTTTTTATTATCTCCTTATCAAGTCGTTTGACATTAAAAGATTTCGAAAAAGAGCTCGACTCGAATGGAATTTATTTTCATGACCAAAGCATCCCACACATTCTTTGCGTGTTTCCCCTTTTGCCTTATTCAGCTTTATTATCATGCCCTCTTGAAAAACTGTATAATTTCTGATAAACCGATTTTATTAGCAAACCTCATCGAAACCTTTCAACAGATCATAAAATCTAATATAGATGATCGTTTAATATATATATTATTAAAAAAATCACTTTAGGATGGCATTTAAGTGTTATCGCATATATTCAAAGTAAACCCGCACGCGAACGTTCGTTGCATCCACAAAATTTATCGTATATACACGCACCGCAATGCGACACAACAACACAACAGCAACAACAACAACAACAACGGTTTGGTCGCGTTACTCTGTGCTAGTTTTGTAATGAAATGAAATTAACACAAAACGAGGTGTCACAGCATTAGCATCACCAAAGAGTTGTTACACCAACACCAACACCAACACCTAACACGACAACAATCCACAACACTAATACCGATAGTGATGTCGACACGGATATGATTGTCACAATCCCAGCGGCGGCAACAGCTGCCGCTTTACGAATAAACCGGACTATCCCATGGGCGAATGAGCGTTTTAAGACTTATTTGGGGTCTCATTCAGAGTTAGTTTGTTCATTCCATGAAAGAGAGTCGTGGTAAGGCAAAGGCAAATGGAGTGACAGGGAGGCATGTACTCTTAAACCCTGCGAACCGGAATCACTTTAAGTGCTGATTAAATTCGTTAGCAAGTGGATGGCGGATGAATTGAACGACGGATGTGCCGCTAGGTTTAGAGTAAATGAAAATGGTCACCGGTGCCAAGAGCAACGAACAGCGGCAAGAACAAATTCAACGCAATCTAAACAAGAACAACAATCAATAGAAGAACTAGCAAAAAGAAGCCCGGCAAAAAAAAAGACTTGAGCGACCATCGTGTCAACCAAACCATCATCAACCAACTCACAATGACAATGTTGATGATGATGATGATAAAAATCTGCTTATAGTACGCATAAAGGCAGATGTTATGAGCGTCAGTCTGACGATTTAATTTAGTAGTCGGTTTAATGTATGCGCGACTTGTGCTGTCGCGTAATGGGTTGCATAACGACAACACCACTAGTCGCGATGCGATGCCGTTGCAGACAAAATAGTGACTGGCACAGTCACTGTCAGTCGTTTCATCGTCGCTGTAATTGTTGTCGTTCGTTGCTAAAATTGTTCTTTCGGCGCTTTTTTGTGCTTGTTATTGTTGTTATTGTGGTTGTCATTGCTGTTAAGTTGCTGTGCTGTAAGGAACGCATGGAAATCCCCAAGAGTTTGTGCAAAATTAAGTAATATATTGCATAAATAAATATTCCTGAATGTAACGAGTGCGACCGACACTAGGTGTCACTTTAGCACGCCCACAGAAAATGCGGCTATTCGTAGCTCGCAGGTTTTATAAAACTAACAACGAAGTCGTTCGACGTGATGCACCATCGCATAACGAAAAGCTTGTATTGAGATCGACATTTTTCCACTAAAACTGAATCAGATTAAATTCAGTTTTGCTAGGAAAAGTAGAAATTTCATATGAATGAGCCCAACAAAAAAAGCCCGTAAGTCACAAATGTTGGAACAGCTTGTCATGTATATATCGTAATAAATACGCTACGGTATGTCGCGTGTAAAGTCGAAAGTCTTGAAGCTTTGATAATCTTACAAACAAAAAACAGTTAGCTGCATTCTTTTCTTTTTATCTGATTCTCATTATGCATGCAGTAAATGCTTGTAGTGATACTCCAAAAAGTACTCGAAACTCATCATGAAATATACCAAAGCCACCGCCACTGCGCCACTCGTTGTAATAACTCTTCTTTGGTCACGTGAAATTTTAACCTTACTTTTTGACAATGATTGATGGACGGGGCCCAAATAAAGAAGGCACAAAAGGTCGTTGATAAGAGAGAATAGAAAGAATTCCATGAGTGAAATGTAACTGAATTAAAAAGAATTTTTCTTTTATTATCCATTATCCATTTCCTGGATATCCCTTTGGATTAATTGAAATAAATTTTTTTATTCTGTTTTGTTTGGTAAAATAAACGAAATTATGACAACATGTGAAATTTTTGGACTGAACTGACGTCAACTCTGTTATTGATAGATAACCCGATTTTGTCTCCACTGAAGTACCGGTTACCAAAAAGGGAAAGTTATTCGACAAGTTATCGAAAAAGAACCAGAAATTGATGCTGCGATGGAGCCAGTTTGTTGTAAATTCAAGAAATAATAAAGAAATAATAAATAAAAAAATAATAAATTAGCCGATATCAATATTATTTTAACAAGAAGTGTTATTTTTAATCGTCGAATAATGCCTTATTTGTTATTGCATGCAGTTCCAAACTTTTCCAACTATTCCAAATTTCAGTAATTCGGATAAAAGCTCGAAAGAATATTACTACGGATACGCCTAACAAACACGGACAAAAAATGGAGTGAATTCAGATCAATTAAGATCATTATTCGAAGTAATTCGGAGTAACAAATATAGTATTCTCGGAAGCAATTCGAATTATTTCAGATATATGTAATAAAATTGGAGCAATTAAATTAATAACTCGAAGTAATTCGGAATAATTTGGATTATAATTTGGAGTAATTCGAAGTAATTCGTATAAAAACTGGAATTAATTTCAGATAATTGGGATAACAATTTGAATTAATTCGGGATAATTCGAAGCATTTCGGATAATAAGACTGTGTAATCCAAAGTAATTAGGATGATTACACTCTCTTCTTGAACATTTTCATCCTTATTACGAGTTCCGTTTCACTAGAGACACACCTTGAGACCAATTTACCATCCACTCAATCCCTTCCATTGTATTCTATACTCCTTTGATATTCGTCCTTAAATCAGCATACACTTTTAGCCATTCGTGCTCCAAGTATACCACTTAAAATTGTCCATAATATAACTCATATATCCTTGTCTTTATGACAATTTTTATTATACGAAATTAAAGATTCCATTTCAGATTGAAACCGACAAACGGCAGACAACGTTAAAGCTTTCTCACATCAGCTCACTCAATCGCGACATGATGCTCCTCACCTGAAGACTTAATCATCTTAGTGTTGTTAACCAATGGCTTGGTTTCTTTTGATTCATGCCTTTTTTATTGTATCTTTTTGTCAGACATCGTCGCTATTTGTTTGTGGGTAAAAGCAAAATAAATCCAAACTATTTGTCACCGACAAGAATAAAGCTATTTATTATACTGCTCTCATAAACTAGTATTTATCTTTAAATATAAAGCAAATCCCTCAAGACCATCGCGATGGGCGACGATAATGACTCCGGCAACGCTGACAATAGCGACGGAGAAGTGGGCGAAACCGTCCTGCTTGGGGCGTCTGTGGGAAGCAATTTGCTCCTTTTTTTGTTAAAGTTTCTGCTGCTGTTGCTGCGGCAGCTTCTGCTGTCTGGGCCCTATGTATTTGCTTTGCCACTTCTGCAGCACCAGCCAATACGAGCAACACAATAAATCACGTCCGTTATTTACGGTAGACCGTTCACAACAAGGTCGGTCGTTCGCGGATGAACAAGCGAAGGAAAATGAACGAACGAGCAAACATTAAACCAAAATTAAACGCGACGCATATCGAAAAAGAATCATTTCAGTTGACGAAGAAACAAAGAAACATTAATAATACCGAAACGTTGCGCTGGCTACGATTAAGTAGAAGTTCAATGAGGAAACTGATTCCACCACTGCCACCCCCACCCACCCACTGTTGCTCTGGGTATACTTAAATACATCGGTTAACTGATTGCGGAACGGTTGTAAAAGGCAAACTCAAAAGAAACCCAGAGTGACAAAAATCTTCAATAAAAATTAAAAAAAAACTAATTGGTTTTAAAATATTTATTTTATGACCAAGTAAAACGAGAAATGGTCACGTCGCAGCTAGACGCATTACGCCCTGGACGCAATTCGGCCCTGGACATCTACAATTTGAACGGATGGAGCACGCAAGCTTTTTTCAAGAAATTTTATATTTTGTTTGTTGTTTGCTTTTCTGTGAAAATTATTTTCATATTTTCGCCAGACAATTCGACAGCCTGACTGTGAGACCGCACTTCCCCAGCCGTCTGCTCGTCCAGAAACATCATCGTAAAGCTCTGCTGCCAAGAAATAAAATAAATTTGTCATCAAACAACTGAATCGGACCACACGACACGTTCCCAAAGGGGTAAACCACACACAAATGCACGCACACATTCAGCTGTCGACTGTGTCGTGCCACGTCTCTACACTTCTCTCCCCGGCCGGACCTTCCGAATACTCTTCAGACAAAAGCAATAAGTGCTGATGACAAATTTCATATTTGTTTCATTTTAATTAATTACAGAATATTTTTGGTTTCATTTTTATTGCAAGTGAAATTATTTATTGACCATTAGCAGATTATTGAAAGAAGTCGTGACGCAGATGTAGAGGAGTGAGAAGAACCCACATAGCAATGACAGAACAAAGAAACAAATTAGTCACCAGCTAAAACGAGTGCTCTAGGAAGGCAGAGTGGGGGCATTATGATTTAGACCATTTTAATATGTAACCCACTCAGTTGGGAGAAAATATCAAAGGGTGACATTAAGATGTATATATATATATATATATATATATATATATATATATATATATATATATATATATATATATATATATATATATATATATATATATATATATATATATATATATATATATATATATATATATATATATATATATATATATATATATATATATATATATATATATATATATATATATATATATATATATATATATATATATATATATATATATATATATATATATATATATATATATATATATATATATATATATATATATATATATATATATATATATATATATATATATATATATATATATATATATATATATATATATATATATATATATATATATATATATATATATATATATATATATATATATATATATATATATATATATATATATATATATATATATATATATATATATATATATATATATATATATATATATATATATATATATATATATATATATATATATATATATATATATATATATATATATATATATATATATATATATATATATATATATATATATATATATATATATATATATATATATATATATATATATATATATATATATATATATATATATATATATATATATATATATATATATATATATATATATATATATATATATATATATATATATATATATATATATATATATATATATATATATATATATATATATATATATATATATATATATATATATATATATATATATATATATATATATATATATATATATATATATATATATATATATATATATATATATATATATATATATATATATATATATATATATATATATATATATATATATATATATATATATATATATATATATATATATATATATATATATATATATATATATATATATATATATATATATATATATATATATATATATATATATATATATATATATATATATATATATATATATATATATATATATATATATATATATATATATATATATATATATATATATATATATATATATATATATATATATATATATATATATATATATATATATATATATATATATATATATATATATATATATATATATATATATATATATATATATATATATATATATATATATATTAAAATGAATTAACCCGGTGATGCAAGCTTTTAGATATCTTAACTGATAATTAATTTTTCCTTTCAAACTTTGTCTTTCAGGAGTCCAACGAACACAAGTAAAATAAAGAAATCATCTTGCTCTTAAAACATGTCTCTAGATACAACTGTAATTACAAATTGTTGCCTATTAGTCTGTGAATGTAGTAACAAATAAATATTAAAAGATAGCCTAAAACAAATTATGTCCTAATTGGAAGGAAATCTATGGGCTAGCCGGAACTCTAAGTGACAATGATATATGCGAAATTCTATACGTAAATCAAGTGGGAGAATGCGATGGCATGTGCGTGTGTATGTGCGTGAGTGTAAGAGTATATGTAGGTGTGTTACCACCACAAACTACAATGTTGTGTAATGTAATGGAAGAAAAATGCAAATGTCCAGTGATGATGATTATGATAATAGTAATCATGACTCATAATGAAATTTTGTAGAGACGATTATGAGAATGCTTCTTCTCAAAATCTGTTCACACGAATACCATGGATGTCCTTTAGAATATGAAACAATGATAAATGAAGAGAGCTTGCACTTGCTTTGAGGCGAAGTGTAAATTAGAGAAGGCTACTATCGACTAAAATGAAAATGTCATGTCATCAAAAGACCTGAAAATGAACCATCAAAGTACATGTAATGGTACAAGCGAGCAACGGTAAAAACGATTTGACAGAGGAATCATTTACTTGTAGTAAAATGCACTCGCTCGAATTTCGGGTGTGTGAATTTATGACTAGTAGTGTAATCTCCATACAACAAAATTTACAACATTGATGTAGTACGTTAACATCACCAACATCACCATCACCATCATCATTATCAACTTGAATGAATTTAGTATAGCTTAAATGACTATTAAACGTATTGTGGTGGAAGAGGATCATAAAGTTCGAAGGGTTTATAACTAAAACTATAGAGATCTGAGTTGAAGGAAACTGATTATAAAGACTTGCATAAATACGGAATTTAATTAACTAATCTGGTTACAAACTTGCGAATTAATCAAGCAACTCTTTCATTCCTGGAAAAACTCATAAAGCAAATCCGAAATAAAATGTTTCGCAACAAGCCAAATTAATCTATAGAAAATCTTTAACCCGAACCCTTAGGAACAATAATAATAATAATAATAATAATAATAATAATAATACTAATAATAATAATATTAACAATATTCGGGGAAAATCTTTAACCCGTACCCTTAGGAACAATAATAATAATAATAATAATAATAATAATAATAATAATAATAATAATAATAATAATAATAATATTACCAATATTGACATAATATTTGTTAACACGGTCGGGTAATTTTTCTCCATAAGTAATTCCCAAAAGGTTTTGATATAAACTCTTTATAAAAAGAGGTGTCTGATCTAAACTTTCTCTTATGGCAAGGCAATAAATTTGTAGATTGTCTAGACTATTTCGTTAAATTTAGGCTAAGTCTATTCTCACATATACACCAATAAAAATTCTTATAGCATTATCCCCCATAAATTTGTCAAACCTTTCAATAGTCCGTCTGCGTAATAAAATTTCAGGTCATCAACACTGCGGTGTTTCAATTTATTAGCAATTCAACCATAAAATATTTTTCGTATCATTTTGAAATTCAATAGGAGAGCTGCTGACTAATTGGTTCACCGACACTACCGTCCGTTCAAACGAACAACTTGGACAGGTTTCAGGATCATGACCATCAGATCAAACTTCGGCCTGTTGTCTGTGGTTGGTCTCCACACCGCCCATCACATCATCCCACAATGTCAATGATTTATCTACCTCTGGCATTCGAAATATTCGTATACGTGAGCAAACAAATATGACTTTCAATACCGGTCAATATTGGCTAAATTGATGATTGAGTTGTGACGCAAGAGTTGTGAATGTGTGGTGACCAATGACATACAATCGACAGACAATGTCGAATAATGATAGTAAATATTTGATTAAGGATAATAATAATAAAAAACATACACACACAAAAATATGAGTACGTCGGTTTAACGAAGAGAATCTCAACCCAAACCTCTCATCGAACACGTCTCCCAGGGAAGCCCGCATACCTTTGCTAGCTTATGTGCTGTGCATGCAATACATACCTGCAGGACAGGAACATTCCGGCAACATTTTGTGCTGTTGATGCAGCTGCTGCTCTCCCGACATCGTTGCTGCTGCTTGACGACGCTGCTGTTGTCGTCGACCGCGTTGCAGGTGTGCCACATCGCGCCGTAGCCGATGCAAGTCGCTTATTTGCAACTCCAGTCGACGCACCGAATTTGTCACAGCCTTATCCTCTTCGTTAATTCCCTCCCTTTCTACGTTGGAAGCAGTGGTAAACTTGGCTAAGCCATTCTGTGTCTGTTGAAGCATTGCATGTTGCGGTCTTTGCCTGAAACTCCCTGGCGCTATTTGTACTTCATACTCTGGCGGTATTTGTGCGTAGTTATCTCTTAACCTTAACTCAATTGCTTGTATTCGTTCGTCAAGATGTCGAATATGTCTTAAGCGTTCCTCCATTTTCGTTTGTCGTTCATTGCCGTAGAGCGAAAATCCCAACGACGCAATACAAAGCACGTAAAGGAATAGATTGCACAAAGAGATTGAATTTAAGGATTTGTATGGCATTCGGTACAGCGGAACGTTGATGCTCTTTGCCACTTGGGCCGTCCATTTGGTAACCCCTTTCTCGTTATGGCTGGCGATGTGAAGACTATGACTGTCACTTCTGCTGCTGCTGCTTCTGCTACTGCTGCTATTGCTGTTTCTGAGTCTGTTGGCTTTGGTGCAGGATCCGATCAGGCGACTAGAATTGTCTGTTCCACTTGCAACAGTTGCATCTGTTGTCTTTGGCGTCAATGAACGATTGTCTTTTAATCTGTTGTCTTTGGCGTCAATGAACGATTGTCTTTTAAACAATGCGTTTGACAGGATTCTGAAGCCTCCTCGGATAAGCAGGATTTTTCACAACTAGTATCTGGTGTCCTTGCTGTGGCATGGGGTTCATCTGTCGTTGTTGAAGCCATCGTTGCTTGTTGTTCCGTGCACCGCCGCTCCAGATTGCATCCTGCAGCGGATCGTTCTGTCTTCACTTTGCGCATTATTTGTTGTCTTAAGTTTTATTAGCAGTTCGTCGACCGAAACCTTTTATCCTTAGTGTATTTATATTTATGCGTATGTTTGTGTTTGCGTTCTGTCTTTTGGTAACTGTTATTTTGCGTCCTGAATGTTTTATAATAGTTTCTTTTGTTCTTTCTTTATACTCGTCTTCTTATTCTTCGACTATCTCTTCTTCTTATTCTTTATGCCTTGTTTTATCAAATGAAGAAAAAATAAACAATCACATAAACAGTTTTAACCGATATAACCGATGGAACTATTTAATTCGCTCCTGCTGTTTTTTCTCATATTATTCTTTCTATTCTTCTTCCTTCTTCTTCTTCTTCCTTCTCTTATTCTTCTTTGTGCTTGTTGACTTTATCACTGGTTTGTCCTTGTAGTAGCTCTCCTAATTCGTGATAGTTATTGTGCGTCAGGTTTGAAATTTCGAATTATCTACAAGGCCGCATTTCATAATATCGGTCTGTCGTTTGTCATACGCCAAAGGACATTGTCTATGGCTACCTTTTACTCGATCGTTATGCGTCGTGCTTTGGGTCCAATTGACCGAATGGTATTACGTTTATAATCACTTGTTATTCTCCGACTTGGTTACACAATTTGCCTTTGATACGTTTTGATTTATTTTTCACTGCAACTCCTTCTCGCCTTCCTTACCTTCTCTTTCTTCTCTCCCTTTGCATACAGGGTGTTAAATTACTTCGTTGGATACGTTGTTGGATTTATCGATGCTTGTTCATTCGTTCCGAACGACAGCGAGTGCTCTCCTTTTCGTTGCTTGACTTTATTTCTGGACTTTTATTTGGATGTTCGAGCTTGCTTGACAAGTTTTGACAGTCTTCTTGGAATGAATTGCGAAACGTGGCTAATTTTTTATGCCAATTTTTTATGAGAAATTTTGTTTTGATTTGCTTTCGTAATTTTATCACTTTTTCTCATGCGAGTTTTTAGTTTTTCTCAGAGATTTTTTATTTCACTGGATTCATTTATTTGCATTCTTTTGATAATTTTTCGAATTTTTTTTTTTGTTTTCACATAAATTCTGGTTAAGAAAAAAAGGAGTTTTTCTACGAAAAGTGAAGAGAAAAAAGGAGTTTTTGTAAAGCTTAAAAAATAAAGAGATCAAATATCAAAAAACAAGCAAGGGCAGTCATTTGAGAAAATGAAGACATAGAAAGATAAATTCACAGGATCACTTGATTATAGTTATGAAAACATTATAAAAAATATAAAACAGGAAAGATGAGCTTGTTAGTTTTTTCTTCATTTTGAGAAATTCCTGGAATTGTAACGGTGCAACAGTTTAAGGAGTTTTCTCAACTAAGCAAAAATCGAGCGCACTGACTTGCTTGAATATGAATAACTGTTTGATTGTTTGATTGAACACGGACATGTATTTCGAAAGTGCTTCGCGAATCCGTTTCCACGGCCTTCACACGTCTGAGTTTTGAGAAAATCGAGGTCAATTTATTTTGAAAGCGTAGATACGTGACCTTTCTCAGAAATCACCTCTAAGGTGAATAAAGAGTGGTGCTATAAAGGGGTCTTCCATCAAACACGATTCTTCTCCTTTCCCCTCGTTTCACTTTTCATGCATTGTTCTTAAGAATTTATCTTGAGAAGTTATTATTTTTGACTACGCTGGTAGTTTTCTGAAAGCCTGATGAAGAGGGTAGAAGGTATTTTCCCAATATTATTTACACCGCGGATATATAATTTCAAATTAGCGTAAAAAAGTGTTTCTCTTATAAATGTTTGGACGAGAAATTTAAATGAATCTAAGAAAGTTATCTCGTTGAATGTTTATCCTCATGATTATCATCATGATCATTATCATTATTATCTAACATTCAAATTCGATTCACTTCTTTAGACCATCAAAAAAATAGAATTCTATTCAATCAATATTGGAGAAAATATCAATGAAAATATTAACTCCTGGCGTCAAGCTGACACACACGCTGAAAGGAAAGGATTCTCGTACACGGCATCTCATCATTCAGAGAACAATGAAAAATAAATGTCGATGTGGATTTGCTTTCAACCACGTATTCATAGAATGTATCCTTTCATCCTCCTTGATGGTTGAAAATGCGATGCATCAATTCATGCGAAAATGAATGAAGGAATGAGCGAATGAATTGAATGATTGAATAGATGTATTATATATCACAAACAATTTCAATGCAAATCGTTTGAGAATATAAAGAAATTCCTTTTAAAGCTCAATCGAAAAGTTATCATTTATACGAATATACACAAAAGTACACACACACACATGTACATGTCAGACACTAATTTACATGTGTTGTGCGTGTATGTGCGCGAATATACTAAAATACAGACGCACCCAGAAATTTTGATAATAGAAATGGAATGCGAACCCAAAAGGAAGGTCGGATCGATCTTTATTTATTTGTTAAATTTATTAATTCTGCATAAATGCGTAAACAACAACAACATCAGCAACAACGACAACCACAGCAACGGTAACGAACAACAACAACGGCAAACATCTACAACAACAACAACAACAGCAACAACAACAGCAGCAACAACGTGTACAACAAAGGCAATAGCAGAATCAGCAACCACAAAAACCACATTCACAATAATGCGTAAGGAATGTGCGTGCCCCTGCGCCCTTGAAGACACCGACCAAATTGAAAGGGGCACGACAGGGGTTGGAAAGATGAAAAAGTACTGGCCTGTGACAATTCAAAAACATATTTTTCGTCATCCATGCCTTTTGATTTTTATTCATATATTTCTGTAGTGTCGGGGTTTTTTGCATATTTTATTTCTCTACCTCTCCTGCTTCCCTCCTTTCTGCTTCTACAACTTTTCTTCCTTCTAAAAGAAAATTACTTAATATTAAAATCTTAAAACAGATGCTTATTCTTGTTCTTCATAAGGAATAAAGAGTACTTTGACACTCGCTAAGAAGAATTTTTGGCACGATTCTCTGAGATGCTTGTGAAATTTTACGATGCAGCAACACCCTTCTGATGTTTTTTTCGGATTTTTCTTTCTTCTTCATTTGTTTGTCTTTACTTTTTCTCTTTACCTTTTTTTGCCAAATCAGCATTTCCCAAACTTCGTTTAAAACAATTCTCTTTTAATATTTTAATCTAAATGAGTTTCACTCGAGCTTAATTCCGTGATTGAAACAGTTTTGCAATTGTCAATGAGTTTTTTGAAAAAGAGAGAGCATTGGGAGACTGGGAAAGACTAAGAAGGACTTATCCAATGCATTTCAGTTTGATTATTAGTTCGTTTGTTGGTGAGTAGATGAAATTACTAAATTTTTCTTTATATTTTAAAATAATTGCAGATGTGATTTTCATTGTTTTTACTCTTTCCATATCTCACTCTGTTGTTCGTCTGATTTCTCGCCATCCGCTCCCTAAAGGTATTGTTATTTTTAGTGTCTGGCATTTATTTATAACTCGCTGAAAAATTCTTTTTATGAAATTCTGTAAAGATATTTATTAATGAGAGAAAGAGAGAATGGGACGGAGGAAGTAAGAGAGAGATAGAGAGAGGTTGGTGTAATTAACAGCTGTAAAAAACTTGAAACTTGGATTGACGAAGTGTTACAAATAACTTTTTGTAGTCGTCGTCAAGTTGTCAAATTGTCAAGCTTACTTGAAGTATTAACTTCAAGGATATTGCATGAGGAACAAACGAGTGAAGCGAGCACTCCAACAGGTGTAAATTTCCGTTTGCTTAAAAGCACCTTCCAACGAAGGCAACACTAGCTGCATTCTAACTGCAGAAGAAGAGCTAAATGAACAGACCTAACTTTCAAAGGACGACTGCAGTGTGCAGTGACAACAGACTAAAAGCTGTCGCATAGGTACCTTCAGTAGTCTAAACTTTCCTCAGCTTGACACTACCATACTCCCTTTTCATGACAAATAATTTATCAGGCATTGTTTTATACAACCAAATCAATCAACCAAACAAGTCAACTTGCTTACTGAGAGAAAGCAAAAAGAACCAACCAATTAAATAGTCCACCAACTAACCGGCCTACAAAGCAAACAACAAATCAAACATCCAACCTACTAGTCAACCAATCAACAAACTAACCAACCTACCAACTCACCACTCAACCAACCAACTTACCAGCCAATTTACCAACAAACCATTCATTCAACCTTTTAACCAACGAACCAAAATAAATAAATACACATAGCTGGACCCGCTGTGAGACATCCATGGAGCAGCCTTCATCGCTGTCTGGACATTATCAGGCAGACAGACGTAGGCCAACCAACCTGCCTTTGATGACTGACTTTTCTGACAGAATAGACTTTTTGCTATGTTTGCATTTATTTTTGTTTTTTTTTTCGTTTTTCTTCTTTGGTTTCTTTGTATGCGTTGTTTGGTTGACAGACAGAGAGAAAGACAGAATTAGAGGCAAAGCTTGGTATTTAGCATAATACCGTGCGGTTAGGCCAAGTCATGACAAAAGAGCGACCATGACCAATCGTCTTTACTAGAAAATTGCTCTTTTCTTGACGGTCAGTGCATGATAATGGTCACAATGCATGATTTTTCTTAAACACGCAAGCTATACTACATAAAACTGTACAGTAGAGCAATTTATTATCAACGTGAAAGGAAAATAAAATGGAGAGGAGGTGGTGAAAATATAAACGGAAACAGTCGGTGGTTTCTCGATTTAATTCAAAGAATTTTATTATTTTTATGTGATATATTTTAGGACTTTCCCTAAAGGCTACGGCTGACTGACTTTGACTTTGACTTAGACTTCAGTGAGAGTTCCGTCAGTGCTTTGTTTTGACCTATGAAAACTTTAACCATGTACTAAATTGTAAACAAACGGCTGACAAAAGATTGATGACGAGGTGGTAGAACTTAAAAGTTCAGCAATTTTCATCCTTTGTTTCGAATGAATTCATGTAGTTCAGAACTTGTAAGGAATTAAATATTTATATGCTTTTGACAGAACTAAACACTTATCCGGTTTTGAAAGTTAGAAGCTGCAAGATGAACATCTGACCTAACACTCATCTCAAATCGGACGCAATATTTCATTAATGACGTTACTTCTATTCTTTTTTTAATTAAATGCAATTAATTTTAAAGGCAAAAATTAATAGTTTAACTTGCACCGATTTACAGAAGACGGTTTATTATTCGATTAAATTTAATTAAATTTTAAAAAGTGGAAATATTTGCATTTCGACTTACTCCGATTTCGAGAAGTCGTTTTATCGGTATCTTAAGCTAATTTAGCTAAATTTTAAGAAATTAAAATAATAAAAAATCGATAACTTTACTCCCAATTTAAGCTTTTAATTGCTAGCAGTTCAATTTAGTTATGAAATATAATTTTACCAAGAGGTTATAATTGACTAATTGAAGTTGAGAAATTTTTTGAAAGTCAATAAAAATTAATTGAAAACTAACAAATTTAATTGAACATAAGAGAATGGACATAACTATACATTTTTCAAATAAATTTTCGATTAAATTTCTCAAAAATAAAACATTAATTTTTTCAAGAAAAAGGGTATCTTTTATGAAAAATTTCAGTTTAAACAATGATTTCATGTCTTCAGACAAATTTAAATTTAAATGAATGTTATAATTATTTAATTAACATTTAATAAGATTGCTTCACTGTAAATAAACGGTCATGTCCGTTGATTATGTGTGTGTGTTAGACGACGTATGACAAGAATACCTACGCGTTGGCATCAACGATGCTAAGTATTATTTGTGGAGGCAGGCAAATCAACAGACAAAAAGATCAACAGACAGACTGGGCTGAGAGAAAGTCAGGAAAATATACAAAAAGTGAAAGAATCTGCAAAACGTATTAACGAAGCAGATGCAATAACGTACGATTAGCGCGAGCAACAGGAATCAGTTTAAGATGAAACACAAGAAGAAGAAGAAGAAGGAGAAGAAAAAGAAGATGAATACGATGAGGTTCAGGTGAAGAACGAGCATGAGGAGCACATAAAAGAAGATCAAACGCAAAACAAAAACCACATGGATCTGCATCATGACGTTAATTCTTGCTTCACGTCGTTTTTTTTTCTCTCCCATCTGAATGTTTGCGGTTTTGTGCTTTGGCTTTTGACGTTGCCGTCGATTGGTGGCTTTTACTGCTGCGGCAATTTGCCACACTCGTCGCGATTGTTATTGTCAACGTTTATTTTAAATGTTTCCGTCGCTGCTGAGTGATGGCATGCGTTGGCAGAAGTCAGGCAGAATGACCGAAAAGGTCGTCGGCCAAATTTTAATTACATGCAATGCAATTTTTTCGCATTTTAGTTTTCCTGAATTTTCAAATTCGAAACAATTCGATACGATCAAAGAAATAGCGGTTACTTTTTTCAATTTAAAGTGACAATAATAATTGCTCATTTATTTTCAACATCATTATTATTATCAATTTCGTATTATGTAATGCTTATTTTGTTGTTCGGATACGCGCGGCTCTTTGCAGCACGTTTGACGTTCACTGACGGCAATCCAGCTCGAGATGGTTGTCAACAAAATGGTGGAGCGAAGCAACATTCGGGAGATCGGGGCTAACGGCAACCACTTCAATTTGATTGTGCTGGAGCAGCAACAGAAAGATTTAACAACGACTTAATTTCTTAATTTTCACCTTCCGCTCTGTCTGTCGTTTAGCGAACAATACGGCAATTTTCTCATACAAACGTACAAAATACACCATGTACGGAACAAGAACAAGAGAACAAGAACTAATGGATTGTATAGAGTGGAATTGGTTGAGGCGCAGGGAGGAGGAGGAGGAGGAGGCTGTTGTTGATGGAATTAATGTTGCAGGAATGGATACAGTGAAAACTCAATTCAATGGAATGAAGGTATAAATGCGACTAAATGAATGAATGTATGAATGAATGAATGAACAAGTGTGTAAATGAATGATGAAAAGGAATGATGAAAGAATGAGCGAATGGATGGATGGATGGCTGTGCGGCATGTGAAAGAAGCAAGTGCGTTTAAGCGAAACTGTTTTCAACAAACGATAAAAGAATTTCCAACAATATTTAGTGTCAATGATGCGAATTTTGATTATGATGATAGCAATGATGATCATGATATGAATGTGCTGAAATGGTTTCCGTTGACGCGGTACCCATGTCGGTGTGCTCGACGTACATCACGTACATCTAGTGTTGATGCCGGTGCTCGTGTTTGAATGGAAATTATTTCCGTGCGTCCTTCTAGTTGTGACTATTATGAGTATTTCTTTTATTAATATAATTATGAAATTGTTATTAAATGATATTAGAGTTTTGGATACTGAGCGTTTGATGATGGTTTCCGCATTTGCTCTGTTGCAAATTATTATTGCAAATGGTTTCTATCACTTTGGTGTCATAGTGATGACAATGATGACTATTAGAATTATATTAACCGTGGTGGTGATGATTCTGTTGTTGATATTGTTTATATTGGCAATAATAAAACTGTTATAAATATTAATATTAATATTGGAAATGTTCTTGATATCACTGTGATGATTTTGGCAATGACATGAAATTTATGATCATGATGGTTAGGACAAATATCAAATAAAAAACTACCAATCATAAATTTACGGGAGTCATCATTGGTATTGGCTTGAGAGGTGATATTCGTTATATCGTTAGCGAATAAACAAACCAACGAATAATTTTCATAAATCCATTTTAAGGACTATTTATCGAAATTACAGAATCGAAAATAGATATGTACAAGGGAGAAAACCTTTGCATAAATTTGATGAGATAATGACATTTGCAGTCATTATTATATTCATGAAAATCGGAACTTTCATTTTCGTTTTAGGAAAAAATCATTTGATTTGTTGGTTAATAACTTTGGTTGGTTAAAACATAATTCATTCTCTTAATTGGGACATGAAAAAACTTTGGACACAATCTCCAGACACAATCGCAAGCTCTCTACTTTATCACGAAATAAATAAATGTTGTCAATTTTCTTGCAAGTGTTGCATACTATCTAAAATTTAAAATGACACCTCTTAGTGAAGGTATCATTTTATTATATTTACCGCAACGGATAGGGTATTGAAATATTTGGTTTTTCTCGTGGTTTTTCTCTCAATCAAATCTAATAAGATGCTGAAACATTAATGAATATCTCTACCTCCACCGTGCCTCCGCCCACTTCTACGCCTCTTACAAAAACCACGTGCAAACATTCTCGTAAAAGTACGCATCAAAAACTTTTCAATAAATCAATTCTTCTTTCTCGTATCGAAATAGTATCGAAATCTATCCCGAAAGCGTATCAAGGATAAAGAAAATTGATAGACAATCGATCAAAGTCAATCGTAAAATGAAAATGGAGGAAAGAAAAGACGGAAGGATTAAGAAAAAAGCCTTTTCCTTCTCTAACGAGAATGGGAAAAATCACTTACGTAATCAACTTAAGAAAATTCGGAATGAATTGAAATACAAAAAATTTATAAAACTGTTAAGCCCATGAAATTCAACTAAAGCTATTCCGCCAGTAAAGAACACCGTTGAATACAAAACTCGGGCAAAATGTAACAATTTTTCCGATCACTTTTTATAAACTGAACTTTATTACTATTAGTTTTTTCTTGTTCGGTCAAGGTGGGAGGGGGCGGGGCGGGGCAGTCGAGATAGAATATGGCTAAGTGCATACTCGTCAAAAAACACTTTCGAGTTGCAAAAGTGAAGAGAAGTGAAGTGAGGAAGAAGAAGAAGAAGTGAAGAGGATCTAAGCATTAAAAGGAGGGAACAGGAAGAAACGGATTAAACCAACTGACCAATAAACAAATTCCGATTGACTGACTAAAAACCTGAACTGACTGGTTGCACAAAAGACTAGAGACGAACGAACATGACAGACTGACTGCAAATAATAAAATAACTGACTAGTGGATTGACCGACTGTATGATTGACTGAGTGATCACCGACTGATTGACAGACTAACTGACTGTTCCACTGGTTGACTGACTGACTGATTCTTCATTTGACCAACTTTTCGAAATTTATTTTTTACTGGTATTTTTGTTGTTTGTTGTTGTTGTTTTTTTCCGACTTGTCCTTTTACAAAAAGCAATTCTTTTTCGTAGACGAACGCGTTGCAACTAACATCAAGAGCAGCTGCGACGGCTATGTTGGAAGCAAAAACAACACCACAAACAGCACCAGTCAGACACTCAGGAATTTTTGAAAGTTGTTGTTGCCGTTGTTGTTGTTGTTGTTGTTCATCATAGCTGAAGTACTTTAAAGTACTTGTAAAGAGCGCGAGTTGCAGCAATTGTCGTTGCAATGAAACAGCAGCAGCTTCACCGGCAGCTTATTGTTGCACGTTTACTCTTATTGTTCAATTTGTTGTTTTTGTTGTTCGTTTGTTGTTGTTATTGTTGTTTTTGTATTTGCAGCAGTTGAAGTGCACTCATTGCTTCACTCTTAGAGGATGCTAAGAATTGTAATGATGTACATGTGTGAGTGTTCGTTTGTGTTACGTGTGTTTGTGTGCCGATGCGTGTATGTGTTTGTGTGACAGATTAAATAATAATAGCTGTCATTTATTATTAATTAAACGTTTTAACTCATCGATTTTTTTTCTTTGGCAAAGTTCGTTTCGAATCGATTTGATTGTTTTAGAATTTAATTGAACTTTTTTTAAAATTATTTATCAAAATATCGCAGGAATAGATGAAAATCATAAAAGAATTCAACTTCGAATTCTTTACATTAGGAAAATTAACTTCCTTTCTCGTTTTTGTGCGCGTGTGAAAACATCAAAGCAATAAAATACAAAAGGATATGAAGAAGATGAAGTAGAATAGCAAGAAAAAGCAAACAGTGAAGAAAGAAACAAAAGCTAAAAAACCAAAAAAAGAAAAATATTCGCAAAATAAATAAATTAGAAAACTCTGGCTCGGCATCGAGTACACATTAATACCGTTTTATCCACCCGTACGTGCACTTTTGTTTTTGTTGTAATCCACCCTAAGTTATTGGTAGAACAAGTACAAGTACAACAACAACAACAGCAACAATAATACTACTAATACAATAATAATAAAAAACAATGAATTTTTTTATTTCTTTTTACACTGCATGAACGTTTATGATTCTCTTTTATTTTATGAACTTTATTTTGTTGGTTTTTCTTTTTTCTTATTTATTTTATTTGTTGCCTCGTATTAGCCAGGATTCTTTTTTTTTCATTTGATTACTTTCTTTTACAGCCTCTCTTCCAACACTTTTTCCACTACTTATTCTCTCGTTCATTCATTCATTCACACTGAAGAATTTTATTGATGATAATTTTTACTTTTCTTTTTCACGGTTGTTTCTTATTCTTCTTTTCCATATATTTCTTAATTTCACTGCTTATTTTTTATCCGTATCTATGCACCGCGCTCTGTGCCAGACTTCGTTTAACTAAATCCGAAATCAAAACTAACTTATTCTTTTCCCGTTTTGGTATTCGCGGTTGTCCGTTTGTTTGCTTGCTCCTCTCGTGTCCGTGGAGTATATCGTGCTCGGATTGTACAAGCCCGACGTTATTCCATCTGGCGACCGTAAAATCCATGCAACAACGGTTCTGGTTCGTTTGCGACTGAACCTGAAATGAATTGCCGGGCAACTCGAACGACACCGCCAAACCAAAAGTACAACCTATCACGTTTCCTCGTTGTTGTTGTTTATTCTTCCAGGCAACGCTGCCATTACTTTGTGTGCTCACGGGTGCTGAGAGTTATTACAACAAATCTTATTTATAGATACCAACAACAAGAAAGAAAGAAAGATATTCGCCATAATCGAGCTGCCAATTCATCATAATTTAAAACAGAAAATGTAAGTTTTTATGAGCAAAAATTTGTGATTAATTTGATCTTGCTTAAATAGATCAAAATCGCATAATAATTTAATTCGTTATCATTTTAGGCTTGATAACTTTTCCTTTCAACTCCTTTCTAAAAGGGAGCATTTCTGGCCAAAAAATACAAACTTTTACAACCTTCCAGATGTCAAAGCAATTGACAAGGTTCCAAGGAATTCATTTTAGGAAAATTTAGGAAATAGTTATTTCATAAAAACTGTACATATTTGTACAAACCACCAGTAGAGATATATGTTGCGTTGCAGGGATAATTGATTCAAAATCTTTAGAGCCATTTTCAATAAAGCTCATAAAAATATTCATTTCTTCATTTGCAAATTTTACATCGGATTATTTGAAGAAAAGGATTGACCAGAAACGTTGTGGATTTCCGGAATTTTAAAAAAAGAATTATTATGTTTTGAAAATAGAGAATACATTTATAAATTTTGTAGGTTTTTATAGTGGTATTTCATAACTCTTTATTTATACGTTTATTTACTTTCCTACTTTACTTTACTTTACCTTCCGTTTTTGACCCAAAATAAAAAATAAGAGAAATTTATTTTATCATCGAGACGGCCCATCGTTTATTTATTTTTATTACTTAATTTTTGATTTTATCTGTTACTTAGTATTTATTAAATACTAAGTATTTATTTAGTATTTATAAAATTAAACATAATTCCATCTGTTGATCTTTAGTGCTTATAGAATTCTAGAGAAAGTGTGAATGGACATCTCTCTCTCTAAACATTTATTGGATCAGAATTGAGCGCTTTCTCTGGCTTTCCTTGCTCCAAATTTTGTCCGCTTCTCTCACAACATTAATACCTGACTCTCTCTATCTCTCTCCCTCTCTTTAATGCGTATGAAAATCTCAGCCTTTCTTCTCTTTCTCTCCTCTTAATACTACGCTAGCATACTACGTTATTGTTGTTGTTGCTGCTGTCAATTTTATTGTAGACAATGCTGCCAATTTGATTTTCAACAACGATAGGTTTATAACAGCATCCGTTCTCATTTCCTTTTTCCGGACTCCGAACTTTTACGACTGCAAGGATGCCTGTCAAAAGGATAATTACGGCCATTTTCAAAATTCACTCCAAAATTATTGATTGGTGTAGTAGTATCATTTTCCCAGTAGTGTTTGTGGTACACCGTTTATTATCATTGAAATTCCACATTCTTCTCACTTCCTCTCCTTATTTTTCCTTCTGGTTTTCTCGCTCTGTTTTCCTCTACGTTTGTCTTTCCTTTATATTTTCTAATTGTTTTTATTGGCCTTCTTCTATTTTATGATTTTGTAATTTTATTACGTAAATCATGTCGTAAAGACACTTTTGTATCCTCCCAAAAGGATCTTGCCAATTTCCTTTCAGCAGCAGCAGCAGCAGCCCTATAGCGTAAAACACCACGCACGCAAACGCACGCCACCACAATGTTGAGACAACACAGTGTTTTTACGCCCTTGTTCAAAGTTTTGAGCGTTTCCGTTAATTCAACTGGGTCGTCATGTGTGTCAGGACATTTGCTGTAACGCCGCTCTTCTAAACAAAATCCAATTCAAGTTGAAACGCCTTCGATATTTCTCAAATTAAAAACAATTTATGCTTTCAATAATTCGACTTCCTTGAGCGGGCTAATCAGCCAAACAAAATCGCAAACTCAAAAACGTCAAACGCACAAGAAGCGACAAAACAAAAATTGATTGGATTTTATATTGAAATTAAATTATTGATGATTTGAAAGCATTTGAAAGTGAGAACATGGGCGGGTTTGTCAATTGAAAGATTTCAAATTAAATACTAGAAAAGTGAAAACTGGCACCCGTTGCAAATCATCCCCTAAGGGACCAATAAATTTATATAAATGATAGATTTTTATTTTATTGTAGGTGTAGCCATGGCTATATACGATATGGTCAGATTTTTGATTAAATAGTAAAAGCATTTTAGAACCTTTAAAAAACCACGGTAAATATTTTAACCACCCACAACCCCTTTTTCATCCATCAAATCGATTCTAATCAATTGAATGACGTTATCTTTTATATTGAATTCAACCATAGAGTAAGAAATAACTTATTATTATTTCTTACTCTATGATTCAACCAAGCTACGATACTCTTGATAAGATAATGTTAAGAACTGATTATATTCGTCACATACTTTTTCTTGATATTTTATATTCCATAATTTTCAGTAGACGAACGGAGTTCACTTGTAAAAGAACCTCGTAGGCGAGAACAATGGACGAAACCGATTTAACGTTTTTTAATAGAAAGAAACCTAAAAATGTTACCGACGACGCCAATGAAAAGCATAACGAAAATTTATTGCAATCTCTGCCAGAGCAAATCGAAAGAAAAATTCTATCACGCCCCGCTCTAGACGACACCTACGATACATCTAATCCTCGCTTGGGTATTGCTGTGATTTTAAATCACAAGAATATCAAAGGACAAATGTTGCGACTGGGCACCGAAAAGGATCGTGATCGTGTGAGTAAATCGCTGAAGTTTTACGGTTTCGATGTGCGTGTATACAATGATTTGAATTATCATGAGATTAATAAAGAATTGATGAAAAGTAAATATTGTCAATATCAGTAACAGTAATAAACAGTTATTAAACCTTAGTATGATATGCTGATAATGTTTATTCTTCAGCTGCTCAAGAAGATCATGGCGAGAATGATTGTTTTGTGTTGGTGGTAATGTCACACGGTATACCAGGCAAGCTCTATGCCAAAGACATTTCGTATCCAGTGGAGTGGCTGTGGAATCCATTTCTAGGTGAAAATTGCAAGAGTCTCATCAATAAACCGAAATTATTTTTCATTCAGGCAAGTATTTTCTTTTACCAAAGTTTATCAATGACGATATGCTTAATTCTATCTTGTACTCAAACCCCCAATTCTCTGGGTATTTTTAGGCCTGTCGTGGTGAAAATTTAGAAAAACCAGTCTTCTATAGCAGTGACATTGGACCAAAGTCTCGCTCAAGGATGCTACGAATGGCTGAAACTTTTCCGGAAGTGATTACTTATGCGATTCCTAATAGTGCTGACATGTTGGTGATGTATTCGACTTTTGAAAGTAAATTAGTATTCTGTAATTATTTTTTCACTTCGTTTGGTCTTTAACCCTTTCTCACCTTTTAGACTCCTATTCATTTCGTAATGTGGAAAATGGTTCGTGGTTCATTCAGAGTTTAAGCTCCGTTCTAGATCAAGTGTCTGAATCGGCTGATGCTCGAACGGAAGGTTCGGAATTATTAAAATTACTGACAGCAGTTAATCGGAAGGTCGCCTATGAATATCAATCGAATGCTAAATTGGCAGCCCTTAATGAAATGAAAGAGATGCCCAATTTTATGTCAACCCTAACGAAAACCTTTTATTTGAAGTTAAAGCAATGAAATGCGTTGGTAAAATATTTCGAAGGAGGTTGGGAAGGAGGTTGGGAGTTACGTCATGCGAGGCTATACTTATTATATTATGACACGAAATGTACGGAATTTTTTTACTTCATTCATCATAAAAACTTGTTCTCACTCTTCCAAGTTTTCGAAATGTTCAAGGGTTGAAAATTCTATTTAACGAATTCAAACTATAAAAATTTTTACGACTTTTAGCAAAAACTTATGATTTCCGCGTTTGTCACATGAAAATACGGACTTAAGTGTCCTTCGAGAGCATGTCTCCATAGACGGCTTAAGTTTAGAAGATACTTGTTGCACGAGTACCGTTTGTTCGTGTGATGGTATCGTCGGCAATAAAATCTTGTAATAAAATCTCTATCGACTCATTCTGTTCTCATAGAACTTTTCTTCTTAATATTTTTGAGACATTTCGTATAGCTTGAGGGTAAAATCAAAGATTTATTTTACTGGAAGCAAAACCATTTATAAATTCAGGCATAACGAACATAATTTTTTTATACAAGACAGCTGATAATTCAGTCGAATTTCGTTTATTATAAACTTTATATTAAGTAGAAAAATATCAATTTTTTTAAATAATTTGAATTCAGTTTTCCATCAAGCCTAGCATTTTTCAGTTGTCTTTCAATTGTTCAACGCAGGTCTGACTGAAGGAAAAGAATCGATAACGAAAAAATAAGAGAAGCGATTTTTCTCTTAAAATAATGATATAATTTTCCTTCAAATCACTTATTAGGTTTTATTAATTATTAAATTTATCGATATCTTAACTCTTCAAAACTGTATATATTTTGTTTACAATTCAAACATCGACCTTATAGAAATATTAAAACTGACAAAATTTAATTATGTTAGATGCACTGCAGTGAAGGCGTAAAAGCGTAAAATAACTACAGCCAAAATATTGTAGAAAGGGGTATAGATTACAGGAATTGTTGGGGCTTAAGCGATCATCTGAATCTTACCTAAACATGCTATTAGATCGAAAACTTCGAAATAAATTCAAAAATTTTCTTGATTAAAACAAAACATTCGAATAACAACGATTATGAGAAGCACTGCAAAGTGCTGCGAATTTCATTCAGTTGGAAGAGCATTGCAACAGTTTGACAACACTAAAAGTAATGTGGTTCATGTATTGTCTTTATAATAGTCAGGAATTCAACTCATATGTGAAAGCGCCAAATAAACGCAGCGGTAACTGGCATACTAATGGATTAAAAGATTTGAATAAATATTTTTTAACCCACTCCAGACAGAGTTTCCCGCTTTTAAGGTAAAAAACTGGTAACAGTAAATGAAATTTTTTCAAGAATGCGTCACTTTAACAATTTGATCGAACGTCTCAAGTCTACCACGGTTGCGACTCACGATGGAATTAAGATATTTAATCATATTTTCGCTTTACAGAACTTACCACTTACTCAAGTACGAAAGATTTAAAGTTAAAAAAATATTTTCAGTACAATAATTCTCAAAATGTTATTTTCTTCTAAAATAATTTCAATTTTTTTAATATAAAGAATGAGGAGAGAGTGAAATTATGTGTCTTAATTTTGTTTAAACGTAAGATCTTAATGAAGACATATTTCACTTTTGATAGTAATACATTTACTATTACAGAAAATAAGATTTAAATGAATCACACGTTAAGCAAAATATTAAAAAAGTTCCATTAAAAAATTTCAATAAAATTCGTCATGCGGTTCTATTGAGTCGAAGGCACAATTCTTTCATATAAATTTTATCTTAATCTCGATGTCATGTATCCAAATCATTGCCATTGAACTTAATTTCCTTTCTTCCCATTTTCCAACTTTTTATTCATTTTTTATTTCGTGACTTTTATTTGCAACTTCATTTCGCGACAATCACAAATTGTTTTTGTTCTTTTTTATAAGAAGAAAAGTGTGCCAGCTTTGCACGGTCTTTCATACTTTAAAGCACGTAAATTACTCCAGAGAAAAAATAGAACAAACTGTTAAAATAATACGAACAGGATAAAGGAAGAGAAGAAGAAGAAGAAAACAGGAGATAGCAAAATGAATGAAACGCCAACAACAAGAACAAGTGGAAGCAGAAGCAGGTTAAGTACGTCTTACATATACGATCTTCTTTAAAAGAACAAGAAAAGACTAGAAAAAATTAACAAAAAAAATAAAATTTTTAATAACATTGACAACCTGACCAACCAACCCAGTCGCAAAGGTGCAATAACCATAACATCAACCGGTATAAAGAAACTAAAAAAAAGCAGCGCAGCAGTAACATCACTGGCAACACCACCAACAACAACAAAGTTGACAACAACAACTACGGCAAGAACTATACGACAATACTACATTCATGTTTTAGAACTTGTTACCAGGATTACTTGTCATCTATAAACCGCTTCTAAACCAGCAGCGGGTTTTAAAACGGTCTAGAGAATTTATTGAAGACTTCACACACTCTCTTGCGATTTTTCTTTTGGTCTTTTTCTACCATCCATTTTTTTAACGATTTTAACATAGGTTTTAGCACAGAAATATTGCGCGTGTAACGTAAAGCAAAATCATAATAATCACGATCATCATCATCGCCTTCGTCATTGCCAACATTTTGCGATGGTGACGATGATCTAACAAAAAAAAATTAGCGGAGATGCAATCTTATTCGACCTTCGTTTATTGATTCTCTTTCTTCACGGCATAAAAATTTTGCAATATTTTAATTTCGTCTTTTTCAAACTTTACTTAATCGTTTATTTTGCTCGTCATTTTCGTTCGATAAACAGGCGAGATATGGTAATGCCTGGAACCCATTCCAGTCAACCCATAAGAGAGTGGAATCAAGTTCGTTTAAAAATTATTTTTCTTTGGTTTTATTTTTATCAATTCATTTATTTTGTCTTCTGATTCGTTCTAATTCTTTTTATTTTATTTACTCTTTTTAAAAAAAAATGTAATTAAACTGTTTTCTTTGTTTTATTAAATTTTACTTATTTATTTATTTATTTATTTATTTATTTATTAATTATTTTTGTTAGCATTTTTATTGGTTATGCGTCTTCCGTTAGAATTTCCTGAAAATAATTCATACCATATTGAAACGTTTTTTTTTTTTTTGGTTCACCCAGTCATTGTTTATTTTATACGAGCTTAATTTATGCGGTTGACGGCAGTTCGTTTCAGTGTCATAATCTAAGAAGGAATGTCTTCAAGCCTCCTCTTCCTCTTCTTCTTATTTCGTGTTGTATAGAAAAGCCAGATAAATTATTGAAAAATAGTTGTGTTTGGTACCCAAAATTACAAAAAACCGTTACCGATTTTCAAATTTAAAGATCATTATTATATTATTATTATTATTACTATTTTTATTCCGTCGATGGAGTCTGTGAATTTAAATAACTAACAATATATTTTTAGTAAATATTATCGTATTACGGAATTTTCTTTTATTTAGTTTAATTAAAAATTGATCAGATTTTTTCTAATTTCCAAATAGCGAATGAAATTTTCTGTCAGTAAAAAGCCTTTGTTTCGAAACACGCCTACCATTTCCACAGAGCTCTTTCTTAAAAATTATACACCACCTTTCTTTCCCCCTCCTCTCCCCTCTTCCTCACCGTCATCAGCCTTATTACGGCACTTCGCTCTCCAATGCACGGTTTAGAAGTTTTCATAGTTTCTCTTTGATCTTTCTCAGACTTTTTGACATGCCGTAGTAACGTGCAAGTGCTCGTCAGTTACTCAAAGTAATTAATAAAAAAACAGGAAAAGTAAAAACAACAACAATAACAACTTGTTACAATTAAAACGCGTTTGAAATCATTGGGCTCAAAACTTTTGGTGCTAAGCGAAGACATTGTCATATGATCAACAACAACATCACCAACAAAAACAGCAGCAATAAAGACGATATAAGTAGTAATAATCGTAATAACAGCACAAATAACAATATCGAATGAAGACAACAATAGCAATAAAAACAACAGCAACAAAAACAAAAACAGACAGCTATAAATTCAACCGGAAACTATGTTTACGTTCATGATTCTGTCCATATAAAAATATTTGCTTTTGTAAAAATTATTCTGGTTCTTTTATGGTTGTTGTTGTTGCTACTGTTGAAGTTATGATCGCTATTTTCTTCTTTCTTTACTATTTTATTTTTTATAGTATTTCCTTAATTATTGTCTGATCGTTAAAGCCCTGGAACATGATAATGATGATGACGATAATGACGATAATAATATGATATTGTGTATAAAATAGCCAGTCACCCATCATACTAAACAACAAAAAAATTAACGGATTTTGGATAAAGAGTTGAACACGTTCTTTTATGGTGTGGCCCATCACCTGGTTCTTTTTCTTGTTTTGAAGAAATTCTTTTTCTAAACCAATAATTCTCGGAGGCCTTTAGCTCGATTGGAAAGAATGACTAATTGAGGCTCATGGTTCCTTTCTCATTGTTGTTGTTGTTTTCTATTAAAGTTATGATCGCTAGTTTTTTCTTTCTTTACTGTCTTTCTCTTTCTTCATAGTTTCCTTTTTTTGATTGTCTGGTGGCTAAAGCCCTGGAAAATAATAATGATGTTGACGATAATGATAATATTATGTTGAGTATAGACACCTATCATACTAAAGGGCTAACCAAACTAACGGACGTTTGAAAAAAACTGAACCATTTCATTTATGGGGTGGGCCATCACGTGGTTCTTTTTCTCCTTTTCAAAAATGCTTTTTCTCACAGACTTTTTACTTGATTAGAAATAATAAACCTTTCGATTGATTGAGGATTGTAGTTTATTTTAATGTTTTGAGCAATAAACCTAATGATATTATTCTTATATTTTTGAAATTATTTCTTGCATTTTGAATGACTTAAAACGGCCATATAAATTCCACCTTGTAATTTTATTTGCCACTAAAAACTGTGCAATTTTATCAATATTGTAAAATCTTGGACAATACACAAACTTTTCCTTAATTTTCGTTAATATGAAATCTAAAATTTTTAGGATTTTCCTCTCTTAATTTTGTTTTATTCTCTCCACGATCCAAAATATATTTTCCCAAGTCAACATTTTACTTTCCCCCTTCCATACTCACTTCTTCCCGCCTCCAACATCTATCATCAATTTGCACCGGCAGTAATTCCACAAATTCAAATCGGAAATTGTTGCAAATCTTGCTCATAAACGTATCCGTCAAGCAATGCAGCAACATCTCTATTTTCGAGGCAATATTGGCAATATTCGGGGTAGCTGCAGCAAACCGCAACAGCACTAGGCTCCAACTAGCAATAGCAACAGCATCTGACAATTGATTTTTCCATTCCATTACTCTTTTTAACATTCATTCATTTACTCGCTGCATCAACACCATCAACATCATCATTATCATGATAATCAGCGATAAGCACGTTTCTAAAAAAATAATCTAAACCGGCGATGGCGACTTTATTCGCTAATGTAAAAACTGCTTCTGCAGCTGCGTTTGCTGAATATCAGCGACCAGCTTCTTTGCTGCTGCTGCTGGTTGTTCGCATGGGTTACTGTGGATTGTGGCCTGCGGTCTGCTTATTGCCAATGCGCACGCTCAGTTCGGTTTCAGGTGCGATCGTGGTTGGTTCGTTTAAAAGTTTGCTCGCGGTTTACAAATTTCGGAATTTCGAGGTTTCGTTGAACTTGCTGCTGTCGCCGCAAATGTTGTTGGTGTGTTTGGTTGATTGGAGTTCGGCAGACACTGGAGCAACCAGTTGTTCCCATAATAGGATGGGAAAAAACATAAATCAATAAATCCGAAAAAACAGGATAGAAAACAAGGATTGGGTTAAAGTGCGCGTGGCGACCAATCGTCGCTTGTTATTCGAAAATCATAAAATCATTGAACTTGAGACGGGCTTGCAATAAAATCTATTGTCAAAAAAAAAAGAAACGATAGTTATAGTTGTCAATCGTGATGATGGTGGTAATAATGATGAACTTGAGTTACAAACGCCCTCGGTTACGAACTTTTTGTCGCCGCTGGATGATTTATGTTGTTTGGATAGCTGTGGCTCAAAAACTATTTGGAACAGTTGAAGGCAAGTTCCTTGAACGACGACAACAACAACAACAACAACATCTGAAACAACGACACGTTGTATCTAATTTTCTCCGCAAAAGGTGTTCAGGAATCGCTACAAACACACAATTGCACACACATCAACACACACTCACTGTTATTTCTATTGAATGTTAATTCCTTAAGAGTTTTCAAACAGTTTTGACTTCACCATTTTTATTGACTTTTACTAACTTGGCTTGGAATTGATGCAACTTGACTTAACTTGACTTAATGCTATCTTCTGACTTGACTTGACTTCGCTTGAGTTCACATCTTGTGCACCTTGGTGATGCAAAGGTTCGATTGGCAACCAACTGGTTGTATGAACTGCATCAATCGTTGGACATGTTGGACGACGGGTCTGATGAATGAACCGTTAAATAACCTCGTTTTGAATTAAACGCTTTGATTTTTCTTTTTGTTTTGCTTTGTGTTGTTTTGTCAGTTTATTTACTACGTTTGTTTTATTATTGTTTTCGTAATATCTTTGAGATGTTTCATTTTTGCTGTTTTACTATTAATGCTTTAGATCTATTGTTGCTGTTTTACAGATTGTGTTGTTGTTGTTGTTGCTTTGCTAATTTTGTCGATGAACATGGTTATTCGTTATTGGTTCTTGGTTATAACCAATAACGAATAACTAATAATTATTCCTGCGTTGACTCTTGTTTGATATTTCTTGATTAATTTCTCGTTATGCCTTTTTCCGTTTTTGATTGATCTCGTTAATTTTTTCTTTTTCTTTTTTTTGTTTGTTTGTGTGATACGTATTATTGCGCCAACACTATTTCCACAAATGTTGTCATAACTTGTTTTTGTTTTTGTTAATTTCGTTCAAATAAACTGCATTACTATTTGCTAAAAACTTTTTTTAATTAAGCGATTAAGTTAAACCAGTCTGTTAATTACCAACGGTAACATAATTATTTCTCTTTCAAAAAACTGAAAATTAGAGTGGCTTAAGTGAAGTTTATAACAAAAAATTTTAGTGAATGTTTCCTGCAGTAATTTTAAAGGGAAACCTGCTTCAATACGAGCACAATTTTCCTCGAAGGATGTTTGAAAAAATAAAAGTGTTTGACACGAAATATTACCAGGAAATCGACCACAATTGTTGCTGCTTTCACGTTGTTTTTGCTGTAGTTATTTTTGTTCGATGGGTTTTGCAATGCATTTAATATGACTCGAGCTCAATTTGAAAAAAAGGAAAAAACGGAAAAGAATTTTTGTTTAAAAATTTCAACATAAAAATGTTTTTGCTTTCGTCTGACAATTGCTCGTGCCGACTGACAGACTGAGTGAGTCATTAATTTGAAAGACAACATATATATTACTGATTCAGGAGAAAGATAATTACGTCGAACAAAAGTAATGATTATTTTAAAAAAATTAAAAGTAGTCGTAACAATTACGTTATCAAAAATGATACATAAACTCAAAAATATTTTAGCCAATAACTCTTTAAGGCAACGCCATTCAGTAATCAGTATCGCATACCGGCTCAAAAATCTAACAAAAAGTGAAACGCATACGAAATTAGAACACTTTTTCTCGTCTCTTGCCTTGAGAATAAGACGTGATTTTGTTTGCTTTTTTTTGCCTTCTTATTCAAGACGAGATTCTGATCAAGAGAACGTGCCTCTTTCAGTAATTACCGGATACTGAGTAATGTCATTTCCTTATAAATGGTTTTCTGTGATATTAGGGAAAGCGAGATTAAAAAGCGAGATCTCTTTTCTAAATCGAGATGTTAACGAGAATGATTGATTAAACGTGAAAGACTGAATAGAATACCGAAAATGTTCGAGATCAAGTTACAGTCGAGATCAGTTCTTTGTGGATGGAATCCTTCTGGATCCTATGTTGAAAATTATAAAATTAAATACTTTTTATCAAAAAAACAAACGCTCGAAAAATCGGAAAAATTGTTATTAAAAAGTCAAAACTCTGTGGACTGTTAAGAACTTTTTTAGAATTGAGACTCCTCGTTATCGACAGTCTTTAGCAATAGTATTGATTACCGGTTTTGAAATATATAAGTATAGAATCAATGTTTACTTATATCTCCATCATAATATCTCGAAAACCACATGCCAAAAATTTCTTGAGAATCTAACTGTAAAACTAAAACTATAAAATTTAAATAATAATAATTTAATAATAATAAATTAAACCAATAATTGTTGCTGATTATTATCAAACCGATTAGTATGATTAGCATCTCAGCGAATTATTTTATAATTAATAAGCTCTTACCGTTCACGCTCTTCGAATTTCTCGCGATCTTTAAGCTTTTACAAAAACAAACAATTATATACTTAATGATTTTTTCTTATTTCCTTCTTTGTTTAATTTTCGTCTTCAGCTATTTATTTAAAATAATGAAATTATAAATTCAATTTAATTATAAAAAAGGACTGATTTTTTTAGATCACGATAATGATGAATTTTTGGTTTTAATTTAATTAAATATTTTTTGAATTTGCAAATTTTTATTTAGTCTCCAAACGAACGGCAGTGTTTCTTTCTTTGCTTGAAACTCAAAGAAATATAAAAATAAAAATTTATTTCTTTCAAAATTATAACAAAAAAAAAAACATAAGAAAGCAAGAAATTCGAAACGAAACGAATTCAGAGCTAAAGTGAAAACACGAAGATTTTTTCTTTCCGGCATCGTGAAGCAAATCTTCTGGATTTTAAAAAAAAGGAGCAAACGCCAAAATGTTGCGGTTTCTCTTTCATAAGACCAAAAAACAACAACAACCACAAAGCGAGAAAACTTTCATGCTTTGGCAATAAATAAAAAAGAATGCACCCAGTTTTCTAAGAGACATTTACCGATGAGAGCGTGCGGCATTTCAATGACTTTATCACACAAATCACAACGCATTGCAGTGCGATGCGATGCAGCGCAATGCGATGCAATGCGATGAGCTCGATGCAAAGCGATGAGCTCGATGCAATGTGATGAGACGAAATGCGGTGAGATGAGATGACATCTGAAAAGAAATGAGTTAATTATGTCATGAGGGTGGGAATGAGTAGTGGCTTTATTATTGTTGTTAGTGACGGTGTTTTTATTGTTGTCATTACGGTGCTTCTTCTAGTTATTATTCAAATTCTCTAACGTTTAACGAAAAAAACCGTACAACATTTAAGATTTCAAATCATGCGAATACCAACGAGTCATCAACATATTTGCATAGCAGTGTCTTCATTCATTCACTAATTATTTTCAATAAATCCTTTTTTTTAACGTAATGAGAAATGTTGCAACGGTATCCCTTCTACCATCAAGACACAACCAAACAAATTAACAAATTGCAAATTTTTGACAAGAAAGAGAGTATTTATGTTTGAAAGAAGGAAATAATTCAAACACTTTGTGACAATTCAAACGTTAAATTTCACCCAGTTTTTAAAACAATTTAATTTATTTTATTCAAGTTTGTTGAGGTTTGGTCTTCCCTTGGGCGTGTTGAGGGAAAGATGGGATAAGAAATCGAGTGCCCAAAGCATTCACAGAAATATGAATCAGCTGATTCAGCTGATCGAAACTAGATCAGCTGATTTGAAATTAATGACAGCAGATTGTTGGAGAAAGCTGGTTCTATGTACGATTGCCGTAGGAAAACAATCTGTTTCGACTCGATTGAAGAATCTTGGACTAGCGTCTGGGAATAGAGTGAGGACCCTAAAAGTCAGTATTATTCGAGAATTAGAGCGATTTTGTGATACCTTAAACCATTAGATATTTACTGGAACAAATAAAGATGTCTTGATAATACGCCACGCTTCAAGAAGCTTGTGTAATTCTGTTTGAAATGACTAAAAATGAAGAAGCGACTATTATAAGTCCCCCTCCTCCCCTACTCTACCCGTTTAACTCTTAAGGTTTAGCTTAAATGAACAAAAAAAAAACAAAGACTGTGATAAAAAGACTGTGGAGTTGTAGAGAAGAAATTGGAAATTGGTCATGCAACGTAGGAAGGACAATGAAAATCATCACCGACTTCATCACCGACTCTTCTTCATATTGTATCGTGTCATAAAGTCTGAATGAATTGACAGCGGTAACGAGATTTTTCGCACGATCTGTATTCTCTTCATTGCAATTCTTTTTTATTGTCAGCAATATTTTATGCATGAGATGATTCTGCCACAATCATAAAAACAAACATGGAAAAACGTGAAATATTTGTGGAAAATCTAAAACACTTTTTAGCGATACGCTGCATGAAATTTCAACAAAACCAACCAACAACAACAACAACACCCATCATTCAGAAGACAAACTCGTTCCATTCTCGTTTATTCTCTGTTTTTTTTTCTAACTCGTTTTTTTCCTAATTTGTTTAGCAGCCTCTTCGTCATGTACATTTCACGCGGCTGAAGGTATTGCTGCCGAAAGTGAGGGCGTACGTTTTATCCGTCTCCGCGAAGACACCAAAGTCGGGAAAGAGATTCTTTGGTTGCGCGCCTACTCTCATTCCAATATGCTATTGAAGAGTCCCGAAGGATCCGGCGATCACAAGTACTTCGCTTTAGCGGAGGTAAATGCGACTACGGTGCTCGTGACACTCGCGCGCTCGTTGGAGAATTTAGTTGATCGCGATGTACCGAGAAATCTACTTAAGTTTCGGATAATGTGCGCCGGGAAGAATGAGAAAATTGAAGAGGTGAGAATGTTTTAATTTATAGTTCAAGTCTTACCCTTTCATTTGTCCCCAACAGGGAAGTTATATGTCCATCACGGTCTACATCGAGGATATCAATGATAATGCTCCGGAATTCCTTAATACCCCCTATATCGTTGACGTCGATGAGAATACGCCAACGGGCAGCATAGTTTTCGAGGGTATCCAAGCTTTCGATCGGGATAAACCCAATACGCCCAATTCGGAAGTACACTTCAGTATGTCAACCGTGCCCGAACAACTATCGGCTGATGGTAGTCCATTCTTTGCACTTAAAAGTCCGCATCGTCCCCTACTGGTGTTGAAACGTGAACTGGATTTCGATAACGGTATACGACTCTTCAAATTACCACTTTTCGCCTGGGATCGCGGCACACCCGCCAATCAGATCAATACCACGATCACCATCAACGTACGCGACGTGGATGATCTTCCGCCCAAATTTACCGAGGGCGTCTATCGCACAAAAATCAACGAATTCTATCCCATGACCGTAAGTGCAGCTTCCCAGACGGGTACAACTCTTTTAGCTGAAGACTTTCAATTTTAGGGTATTCCCATTAGAGTACCGTTATATTTTTCGCCTCCGATAATGGCCTACGATCAAGACTCGTTGAATGCTTCGCTGGTCTACGACATAATATCCGGAAATGAGCGCCAGCTCTTTCGGGTTAATTCAAATAATGGCGTCATTTATCTTCAGAAGGAAATTGATCTAGAAGAGGAAAGTCTACCCGGAAATACTTTCGTACTGCAAATTGAAGCTCGACAAAGGGAGAATCCACTCAAGAAAGCTTTGGCTCGGTGAGTAAAAATTACATTGGAAAGTGTCCAGCCTTTAATCGTAATGCTTCCCACCAGTATCGAAGTGGAAATACTCGATCTCAATGATAATGCCCCGGAGTTCGAGGCCGATTTCTACAATATCTCAATTGTCGAGAATCTACCCTCGGGATTTAGCGTTTTGCAAGTAAACGCCATTGATCGCGATCAAGGTGAGAATTCGGAGTTCCTTTACAATCTGGTCGAAGAGGACGTTTCCGCTGGTGCTTTTCGCATCGACTCACGCTCCGGCTGGATAACGGTACGCGATGATCGTCTGCTCGATCGGGAAAAGCGCAAGTCAATACATTTGATTGTGCAGGCTATCGAGCGTAACGAACCATTTATGCTCGAGAACAACATGCGGAAGTGGGGACCGAATTCGGTGAAGGTTGAAATTACGCTACTTGACACCAACGACAATACTCCGAAGTTTGTACAAGGCAATCTCTACGAATTCAAAGTTTCGGTAACATCCCCAGTGGGATACAAAATTGGACAGGTCACAGCTTTAGATCCAGACGAGGGACCCAATGGAAAACTTATCTACGAACTTCAGATGCCAAAGGGAAGTGGTTATATACCTTTTCGTTTGGATACTAAAAATGGCACGATTTACGTGGCGGGTCCTTTAAGAAGAGGTCGAATAGCAGTATTCGTTGAGGCAAGTGATCAGGTGAGGATCAATGGAATCGGGGATATTGTGCATACGATACCAAGGAATAAATCAATTCTTATTTTCAGCCTACAAATCCCTCAGAACGTCGATTTTCGTTAGCCGTAATTACAATTGAAGTGTACTCCACCATCGATGATCAAGCAATCGATTTCGTGGGTGCCCCCTATGAATTCTGGGTTGGCTCTAATGTTCCTCTTGGCACATCTGTGGGCCAAGTACGGACCACTCTGATTTATGAGGGAGAGGATGAAATTATGTACGATCTACTTCACACTTATTCCGAAGGAGTACCTTTCGCTATTGAGGAGCGTTCCGGAATTATAACAGTTATACGAGAGCTAAAGGAATTCGCAAGAAAATTGTATTTCTTCGAGGCTGTCGCCAATTACGTAAGTCGTACCTTGTTGGGCGTGATAAAATCCAAGATATAACATATCGTCTCCACAGCTTTTTGCGAATTCCTCACAACGTCTTACGCCGTCGTCGTTACCAATGTCTGCACCGAGACACGCATCAGAACCTTTAACGACCGCAGCCACTTCTGAGCTGCCCGACGAAGGAGTACTCATTACGAACGTGACAATTCATGTCGTCAATAAACCAGAAAATAGGATTCCTCTACGTCCAGTCATTGAGTAAGTAGATTGAAATCAGTTCGGTTGAAACCCCCAAGATATTCCGAGATGACACTTTTGCCTTCCAGAGAAATAAACATGAATGTAATCAAATTTCATGTCGAGGAGAACTTAGTTCGCGGCGTTATCGGTCAATTACTTTACAAGAATGGCATCAATATTATTAATAATGATCTCGGTACGTACGGAGATATTCAACGACTAGGGGGCAATACAACGTTAGGCAGTCGTTTTCGCAATCAGAATCAAAAGCTACCTTCAAAATTCCGCCGACCACGTAGACTTATCGGTGACTCCAATATAAAACTAAGATATATCATCGCAAATCAGCAGGAGGTCCAGAACAAAATCACTATTACCGAAGACGGTACTCTGTTGACACTTACCGGTCTTGATCGGGAGGAAAAGGACAATTACGATCTCACCGTGATTGTAGAGTATTCCACGGGGCATATGAGCGGCGCTGGTATATATCAGGTCGGTATCAAGGTCGACGATGTTAATGACAATGCACCCATATTCAACGGGCAGTCTTATGTGGGACTGATTAGAGAGAACAGCGCTGTCGGTACCGAAGTCGCCATAAACCAACCCATACAAATAAGTGATGCCGATGAGGGCAGAAATGCGGAGTTCCGTGTGATCGTGCAGGGAGACTCTAGCGATATTTTCACAATCGCTCAAGTCGTTATGCCACAAGATCATAAGAATGCTTCGCGACACAGTGTGCCGATGTTGGAGACCTTCAATATTTTTAATTTAACCGATCAATGGAATGATGAGCTGCAGTTTACTGAGCTGCAGAAAACGTTCATGCATTCGAATCTGAAACCAAGTGCGGGGCATTATTTTCGCGTAACGTATACCGGAAAGCGCTCCCTGGATCGTGAGAAAGATCAATTGTATAATTTGAAAATTATGGCAGTAGATTCTGGCGGCCTAACTGGCTACGCCACACTCACCATCCTCGTGGCAGACGTCAATGATAATGCTCCGATATTTGAACGTATATCCGTCTTTAAAGACTCCAAGATAGAAATTCGTGAATACAATACCGATATGGAAATATATTTCGTAGCAGGTAGTTCGTCTTCGCCCATGACGGCATTGCCGGAGTCTTTGGTGATGCCACCCTATCACATACCCGGATCCCCACGATTAAACAGTGGTGCATTTTCTTCGAATAATACCGGCTTTCCGGCGATGCAATATAGATTGAGACCCCGTTCCCGAGGTCGTTCCAGAATGCGTGTAATGCGTAGAGCGATTCGTCCCCATTTCCGTTGTCCCATATTTGCCCTTTTGGAAGATACACCGTTAAAAACTACAGTTCTTCAACTGTTTGCAAACGACGAGGACTTTGGCAAGAATGCTCAAGTTTACTACGCGATCACCGGAGAGCAAGTAGATCGACCGGCAGGCTCACAGTATTCTTTCAAATTAGCAGGAGCGCAACACTTTGCCATCGATCAACTCAGTGGCGAACTTACAGTTAACCAGCCGCTAGTGGCAAACATCGACGTATATCTTAATGTTAGTGCGACAGATATAGATGGTCTCAAGGACACCACCTGCCTACGCTTCACGGTGATCGATGTTAATAATCATGCCCCGGTCTTTAAGAAATCGTGGTACAGTTTCGAAAGTGCGGAGGGAACTTATAATGACAGCGTGTTGGGACAGGTTCTGGCTGTGGATCTTGACTACGGGAAAAACGCGAATATAACGTACGCGCTAAGCGAGACCGATATACCCTTCACGATTAAGCCAGTGTCGGGAGTAATTAAAATCAATGGCACTTTAGACCGCGAAGAACGCACGAAATATAATTTCCATGTAATCGCCACAGACGGTGCCGAAGCTCTTTACAGGATGTCGAGCTCTGTGGAAGTGGAGGTGAATGTGGAGGATGTCAACGACAATAAGCCCCAATTTATTGGTTATGACGATTTGACGAGTGCGTCAGTCCCAACAGTGCACGACGCTGAAACGCAGGCCGTGAATGACCCGATGCTACCCGTCTATAAAGCCTATATAGATCGTAGCACAAATCCGGGCATGTTTGTTAAACAGGTTACGGCAATCGACAAAGACTACGTTGGAAACGGTAACGGCCTGGTTCTTTATTCTATTTTACATCAAAGTGCCCATCCACCGATTTTCCAAATTGACTCCAGAGACGGCACCATCAGTACGGTAACGAATTTTAAAAGTTACAACGACTACGAGCATCTTAATGTGACGGTAATTGCCTCGGATTTGGGCAGCCCGGTGCATTCTTCTACCGCAATTGTTTTAATTAATTTGCAAGGACAAGCAGTTACCGAACCGAATGCAGCCAAAGTTCAGCCCGAAGAGAAAACTGAACCGACTAGTATTCCCCTTTTCCAGCACCAATATTACGAGGTGCAGATCACCGAGAATAATGATGCACCGATAGAATTGATGAAGATCAATCTAACGACGGAATTGCCTCCAGAAACCTACCGTTGGTCCCTTCAGTTGGAGGACGATATCGACGAAAACGATATTCAAACATTTTTTGAAATCAAACCAAGTGGCTCGCTGTACGCTTTGATTAACTTCGATAGAGAATCGGTGGAACGTTATCGATTGCGTCTTCGTGTGGAGAAAGTCCTAAATCGCGAAGCACGCACATATCCCAAACTGACATATCCCGTTCTCGATGAAAGAATTGAAGGTTTGGAGTTGAACGAATGCCGCATCATAGTAAATGTTTTAGATGAAAATGATAATTCGCCTAAATTCGAAGGCAATGGACGACCCATAGTGGCTGTAGTGCCACGCGCGGCCACTTTTGATTATCCTGTGACCACGGTTGTGGCTTCGGATCCCGATGATGGCCTCAATGCGGAAATACGTTATCGATTACTGAATGAACACTCGCATCTTTTCAGTATCGATGAGCTGAGTGGCAAAATACGTTTGGTGGCGAATGTGCCCGCGGATGAGCGTGTTTATGGCTTCGATGTGAAGGCAACGGATCGTGGTGGGGCAGAGGATGGACGTAGTAGTATAGCAAATGTGTTTGTGTATGTCATTGATGAAAAGCGACAAGTGCGCATTGTGATTGCCGGCAAACCGATGGAAGTAGAGAAAAGAATTGATGCACTAATGGAGGTGCTAAGCGATGCCCTACAGATGGATTTGAGAGTAAGGTTGCTGGAGCCGCACGAGGGAGGCGTGGAACCGGCGTAAGTGAGAAACCGAACTAAGACAGTGATAAGATTTAATTTCGTTCCAAATATTTTTGTTTCTTTTTTCGACGGACAGCACTGACGCCTACGTCTACGCGGTGGACTATCGTACCAACTCAGTGACGGAAATGGAGCAATTACAAGAGTAAGTACACGATGCCACCCACACAACAACAATATCGGTTATAATTTTTTTCAAATTTCAGCTCGCTGGCAGGCCTGCAGTTGGACAATTTGCAGCTGCAACAAAAGCAATCCACCGATATGACTAAGGACCCCGATGAGGCCAGCGGTATAAGACGCGTTATAATGCCACGCATAATCGAACTAGCCGAATTTGGTCAATTGGCACACGCACCTCACGCATCAGCGTCCTTCATGGGTGGCATCGAGGTCTTAATAATCGTATTGATCGCACTATGCGCTATCGGTGCTACCATGACTGCCATCTGTTTTTTATGCCTGCGCCAGAAACGGTAAACACACCAACGTTGTTTAAACCCAACACAAGCACACACACCAACACCAATAATGCACTGATTTTCTAAGACTGATTTTTGTTGGTAATGTTGCCAATATGTTGCGACACCAAGCAGCCATAAGAACCATATGCAGTTACGATATAATTTTACAATTAGTTTTTACATCCAGCATTTAAACGAATAAAAGCCATAAATGATTTTTTTAAAAAGAAAAAATCACATAGTCAACGTTTTTTCTTATCATTTCAAACGAGAGAAATAAAACCGGCGACGATCGTTAATCGCTTGTCATTCTCTAAGAGAGCGGCATAAGCGAGGTTGTCAAAGGCCGTTGCCTCCAATTAAGAGAAGTTAAGAGAACGATCTGTAACGGAACGAGTGCGTTGATAACCAGTTGTCTAGACTATATTTAGAACGATTTTAATATAACTGTATATAAATAATATAAACACACACACACACACACATGCACACACACTCACTCACGCACTAGTAAGCACACACACACAAGCATACAAAGCAAGAAGGCACAATTATTGACCGCATTATTTTTTATGGATGATTTTTTTATAATAAAAATTTAAGATAATTCGAGATAAAATTATATTAAAATATTCTGAGCATCTATCATTTTTCTTTATCCTACACATGCTTTGCTTCTTCATTTCTCTTTCCAACCATATTATTTAATCTTTTATTCCTTTTTTATTTTTTCATATTCTTTTTTCTTTTCATGTTCGTCTCACAAATACTTTTCAACTAAACAATTCGACTGTCATCTGAAACCACCATCACCTTCATCCATCAATTTCATCGTAATCATCGTAACTTTTTTATCTTCCGTTCATTCATTTATTTCATTAAACCGCTATTCTCATTCCGCATCGCTTTGTTTTGTTTTTGCGAAATTAGTGACTCCGTTTGGCGCCAACACGAATTCCCCTCCTCGGAAACTGGTTTGACCTATACAATTGCGCGAGCTGGTGCCAATGCTTGTAGACGGCATTATCGTCATCGCAATTTTGAGAAATGCACTAAATCAACTAAGACGAATAGTTCCAACATTCCAGAATCGATTTGCTCTTCAATACCATCGCAATCAACCACAGTCACTACACAAAAATTGGAACAACATGTACTTCATCATCATCGGGATCAGCATCAACATCATCAACATCACCAGCATCATCAACACCAGCATCATCAGCATCAGCATCAGCATCAACATCAATACAATCCTAATCGTCACCTCCTTCATCAACCCAAACAGACTCACTCGCATCAAAATGAAGAGTGAGTTAAATTGGTTTTGTTTTTCTTTAATGAATGGAATATTCGTTTTTATATTCGTTTGATTCCGATTTGATTTGATTGTTCTTTCAGTTTCAGAACTAGAGAATATATCGATGTCCCTTTACCAAAATCGGTTGTTAAGGCAAACGCTATCAATCGCTGCGCAACGCAAGACGATGAACAAGCAGCGCCTTTTGTTCTCAAATATAATGCAAGCCAACCGGTGAATAATCTGTGAGTATGACTGATAATGCCATAATCTCGAACTATTAATGCAAACACTGTTTTCCAATTTATTTTTCTAATTCCTTCTCTTTGGTTTTGTTGTTCTCTTTTCATGACTCCCCCCTTTTTCGTGGTAAATAACTAACAGATCTTTGAATCCATATGAGACGTCAATGCTCTCGATATATTCAAGTGGTCACGATTCTGGTGTAGGTTTTCCAAGTAATCGTGATTTATATGAAACTTCGCCAGATTCATTAAACAACTCACAAGCACAACAGTTATCAAAAAGTACAGTCAGTTCATTAAGAAGTCATGGTGAATTGTTATGCCCACGCCATGCTAGTGAAGCGGCGGCAGCGACAGCGGGAGCTACGTCTACTAAACTGAATAACAGCAATAATAACCATAATGATAAAAATAATAATCTCAATAATAATAACAACAGCAACACCAACAATAACAACAACAACCATATACCCACAGATAGCAGGTAAATCCATTAATCGATTATTACCCCCATATTGTTCCATAAATAGCAGAATAGCGGTATCAGAGATAAAGAGATAGAACACTCGCATTAATGCATGCACATTTTTGGCATACTTTCACAAAAGGGTACGAGTTTCTTAGGAACTTGGTACAAGTTTCATTGGAAATTTGTAGCCACGCCCACGGCATCCGCACGAGCGCTTTTGCACGTAGTGTCTTGATTTTAAAGATTAATTATAGATATCTATAATTTCCTTTATGATTATAAGAATTATATATTTCACATTGATTTTGAGGATCGTCTATCTCCGCGGATCACCATTGATTTTCTTAAAGCGAAGCTTACCACTATTGTTTACTTTTGGTGAAAACTACTTGGAAATATAAGGTGGGCAAAATGTGTTCAACACGTTCGATGACAAAGGCTCGTTAGCAAATGCACAGAAAACAAGAACAACATCGGACGAGTTCTCACACAACGTGTCCTTAAATTCAATAGACTATGAAAATTTGCCATTATAACGAATTTATTATTTATAGCAACGAGCGTCCTTTCTCTTTATATCTAGCGGTATATTATAATGCTCTCTAGTCATTATTCTCACTCACCCACTCTCACTCACTCTCTTCGTACTTGTCTACTCCAAACAATTTTGGCTTTACGCTTTCTTTTGTTCTCTATTATCATCTCTCATCATTAGTGACAATTGCGATGAATCTCTAAAAAATTCTGAAGCCTTAACCGCTACACCTACAGGGTCCTCTTCGCGCATGACCAGCAAAACCCCATTTACCGGCTGTGAACGTCATCGGCATATCTATCAGAATGCAAACTTTGAAAAACGATCATGTGTACGGCACTCCTTTTCTGGATTTAAAGATGATCTAACGCAGAATTCACCACGGATGGCTTTACGTTCGCGCGGCCATACTTTGCGTAATTCAATGAACGATCTGGAGGAACGTCTTCATAATTTGGAGCAATCATTTCGGCGACCCAACGAGCTGGATAAATCCAATTCAATGTATTGAATTGAATTGCTTTTAAACACTTACCACACATTTGAACGATTCACACCGCTCGTGTTTATATCGAAATACTGGTACCTGTATAAAAATACTATAACGGTATAAGAGCTCAAATCTTGTATTATATAAACTGTAAGGCAAATTACTAGCTGACATGATTAGATTTTAATCAATTATATAAAATTTTTAATATTTTAATTATGTTTATTAAAAAACTTTTTTGTTGGAAAAAATAAAAATTATGAAAATTAAAAATTATTTCGAAATATGAATTTTTTTGTTACAAATCTTTAAGAAAGTTTGTGCGTTCTAATAAAATTAAATGCAAACTCCTTCCACGGTTTCTTCCATTAATTGAAATATTTCTTGAACATCAAACAACCCTCCCAGTTCTCTGCCCATCCAGGTGTCACCTTCTTAGCATGCTCGTACCATTTGGCCACATTCGGATACTTGCTTATGTCATAACCGGCTACCTCGAAAGTCGACATAGTGGCCAAAATAGCAATATCAGCTACGGACATCTCGTTACCAGCCACATACGTTTGTCCCTGCAGAAATGTGTTGAGAAAATCAAAAGCAGCATCGATTTTCTTTAACAGTTCGGGATCAGCTGGAGCTTTGGCAAATATCTGAGGATAATAGTAATCGGCGAAACTCTTGTACAAAGTGCCCATGTCGAAATAAAGGCGTTGATTGATCACTGCACGTTTCTTAGGACATTTGGGGTAAAGCTAATCAGTCTTGCCGTATTTCTCAATCAGATAGACAATAATGGCACGCGACTCCCACAGAGCAAAGCCATTATCGACCAGAGTGGGAATGGTGTGTTGAGGATTGATTTTGAGAAATTCCGGTTTCAAGTGTTCGCCCTCTTGCAAATTTAGCAAAATCTTGTTTAATTCAATACCAAGAGCTTTGGCAACCATAATGACAGAGCGGCAGGGTGCTGAACCGGGCAAGTAATAGAAATCCATAATGAAACTAAAGGAAGAAATTATTACTTATAGTTTTTTCATCAATAATTAATTATTGAGTAAATATGTAATCAGCAATTATAAAATCACGACTAAAACATTTTACTACTCAAGGTAATTGAAAAGCTGCATGAATTAATCCATGTTTGGCCTCATTTTTTATTTTTAAAACTTTAATTATTACAAGCCTTGACCAAGTCTATTATCTGCCATTTGGTATCTAGAAAATTCTTCAAACCAGTAATAAAACAAGCCGATCGCACTAAATTAGCCTCTTTGCCCCGCACTAATTTTAACAATATTTTGCACTGTGATTAGTCATCCACTCAATTCTTCGCTCTCACTTTATTCTAAAATACACTACTTACATTTTGTCCCACAATATTTAACACAAAACAAACGTCAATAACCGTTTACAATTTTCTACTAAGTTAACCGACACCGCGTTTTCAGCTTTTATAGCATTTCAGTATAAGAATGAGAGAATGCGAGAGCATTTTCGTGTAATCACTCTTGATAAATAATTGTACAATCCTGGAGTGTAAAAACACTCGCACAGTTCTTATTGTTGTACTCAGAGTTTAAAAGAAAATTTTTCAACTACCTACACTCAAAGCGTATCGTTAGAATAGACTTATATTATTAAATTTATATAATAAAATATTATATAAACATATGTGTAGACAGAGCTATTGAATAAACAAGAATAAAAACATGCTTTTCTTGATTTACCCGAGAGTGATTTATTTAAATTTTTGCTGAATAAGTGCACTTAAATCTTTTAAGGAATTAACTATACTAACCAATTTTTGAGGGCCTCAACTGACTCACTCAAACATACTATATTACTAATTGGATGACTAAAAGAGGGATTGGAGAGCTCAACAGAACAAATACAGAATGAACACATCATACGCATATACGCTCTCTTTACAATTAATTATCTATTTCGTTATTACTCAAAAAAATGCAAAAAATATATGCAATTTTAAGCAGAGGATTTTAGTATCTGAAGCGAAAGAGAAGTGAAGCCTGTGCTGTATGGAAAATTCAGTGAATAGCGAAAATAATCATCACTTTGCCTAATAATTCTTAAAGGAATGTTTGGGTTGAAAACTATATATGTACATCTCTCATACACAAAAATAACCAACAACAAATTATTGCTTCTTATAATTAACTTTTTTATTACTAATTTTTAGAGTTGCCAACCCCTCCGTATAATCTTCAAATCTTAAAATCTTAAACAAACAAGTATTTACTCTAGCACCTGAGTACTTAATATCTTGAAAGACTAATAAGATAAGATTATTTTAAAAAGTAGTCACCTATATGTATGTATTCTTTATATGTTTGTATGTATCTAATTTGCGGTAATTGCGTTAGCAATTTATTTATAATATTAAATTTAATTCTCCTATGGTTAACCGTCAGTTAAACCTTCATGCAAGCTTATTTAGATTTGGTTACTTTCTCCGTTACTTGAAATTAAAAGTAATAAAATGTCGTAGAATGGATTTCTGCGAAGAACATCTTTATTGTTAATTAAATTTATAAATTTTTTTAATTATTTATCGTTTAAATAATTTATTGCAATTTCACAATAATTTCAGCTCTTAATTGTACTCTCTTTCACAAAAAATTGATCTCAGGATTGTAGAGGTCAAAGAGGGTACTCTAAAACACCTTCCATTAGTAAACCACAATTAAGTCAGTGTTGCCACACATTCAAATGCTTTACACAATGTAATTTTGAAATCGAAAAACCATTTAAATGTGAAGCCATGAACTCCAATAGTAAGCCTTCTCTAATGTTACGAATGCAGCAATTAGAGAGCAGTCAGATACTATAAACACTAATTGAATACGTTTGAGTTGGAAATTTTCGGCCAGTCATAATTCACGATAAAAGCGGTCATTTATCAATACTATCTCGGTTCCTTTTTTCTTTGTATATAATCCTTTTACCCTACTCCCTACTCCTTACTCCCTAAGGGTTAAGGATATATTAAGTTTGTAACACATTAAAAGAGGTATGGCAGGTATGGACAAGTATATATATTCTGGCACAGAACTATCTCCTGAATCGATTTAGCCCTGTCCGGCCATCCGTCTGTCTGTCTGTCCGATGGAATCACGATTACGAGGGAACGAAAAGAGGTATGGTCATGAAATTTGGCACAAATATTCAAAACATGGACGAAATGGGATGAGAACCATGCCTACTCTTTATAGTTTATATGAATGTATGACATACGAATTTGAAGACAAAATTTTATCCTGGAACTGAACCACGAATACTCCCTACCAGAACCACTGTTATAAAAATACGTCATTACAGTGGATGATCATTACAATTTCTTTTCATGATAATATATAATATATGTATGAATACACTATATATACTCCGATATATACTGAGTCTGATATATACTGAGTCTCTACTAGGAATACGGATATATCCTATCGGGTGTAGGGTGTTTATGCTTCGGCCAGGCCGAAGTTGTTTTACATTTACTTTGTTTTATATTTATTTTCACGAAACGTAGATTGAGATAAACAGATAGGTAATAATAATGTTTATAAGCAATCGAAATTATCATCCTGATTCGGCAAAAAAGTTATCATAAATACAGAAAGAGATATATCAAGTATATAAAGAAACCTACAGAAAAAATAATGAGTATTTTAAAAAAAAATAAAACAAAATAAAACAAAAAAACAACAAAACCGTATTTTCTTGTTTTTTTTTTTTTTTTTTGTTGTTTGAAAAAACAAGTAATGGGGTTTTCTACTTGATGGTAAAATACGCTTCATTAGTATAAATAAGTTTACAAATCTGGGTTTATTCTTCTTCTTTCATTGAAGTTGTTTCCAGTCATAAAATAGAATATTCAAACTAATTCTTTTATTTGTAAAACTACATAAAATAAAACTATTGTTGTTAAATTTATGAAAACCATTTACGTAATTTTGTATTCTTTGTCAAGAGATACATTCTTTACGTTTCATTGGTTTCAGATTCGGCTGGAAAGTCATCCTTGTATTAATTTGCTTAAATTTTCTAGATAATGCCACTAAAATCTGTTAGATTTGAAAATCGGTTAGATTTGAAATTTGCGCTTAATATCGTATATGATATACCCGAAGAGTTATATTAAAAATATAATAGTTAACGGAATAACGTGAAACCCAAAATGCTGAGTCATTTTGTTAATTTATCAAGAGTTAGTCAGAAAAGGTTTATATATTAATATCGTTTAAGCTTACTCTTACGGAAAAACCCAAAAAACTCACAATAAAAAAAACATAAACAACAAAAACAGAACCATCGATTTATAGATAGTAGAGCACAATGGATTATTGTAATTGTGGAGATTATATGAAGAAAAAGAGTGTGAGAGAGAGGGAGCGCGAGAGACGGGACAGAGAGAGACAAGTATTTATTACAACCTCTAAAGCAGATACCTGGAAAATATTCTAATTATGAAAAATTTTATCAGAACATTAACTCACCGATTATAATTTTTTGTATTCAAAATCTGCACCAAAACACACTTTTCACTCTTTCGATATCGAATTATTATCGAATATTATTATCGAATGGAAACTTTAAGTAGAGAAAATCTAAACAACAAGAATTCCCAAGGAAATATTAATTCTTGCGTATAATAAAAAGCAAATAAGCAAACAGAAGAAACAACAAAAGTAACAACTTTTCAAATTCTAAAACAACACACATTCATTAAATACAGGTTTTCGTTATTATGTAGTATCTTTTCAAACTTAGATTTTTTAGAACTTCTTACCTGGTTTGATAGAATTGACGCTCAAAAAAAAAATATCGCCGAGTGAATGAAATAATGAATTAATCGGTTATAACTGACTCGTTTACGAGTATATCTAGCTTTTCAATGAACGCATAACAATTTCGTATTACAATATAAATGTACATTTCCATATTTTCCATAATCTAACACCAGTCAGAATGTCAGCCGTGATCAGACTTTTACGACGGTGTAATTTCCAAGTAAATAATAGCTGTAGACTACAAGAAATTATTAGCATTGTTTAAAGGATGTATTTTTAGAAGTGATATTTATTCTTCTGTTTTAAAGCTCTTCTAATTTAATTGCAATATACAAATATATATCAATAAGCAAAACATATTAAATACAATAGACCTAAAAACACCGCGAGCTTAAAAAACTCCTTTGTAATGGTGAAAAACCATCATTTGCTGCGGATTTATTTTCGGCGGACTAAAGGCAATATTCTTGAGAAAATCTACTTAAAGGAATGTTTTGCTGCAAAAGCATACATGATGACCATATGACTATTGTATGACATTGTGTAGTTAAATGTGATATACGCACTATGTATGTAATAAACTTCAGCAAATACCTCAAGTCTTTTTATGTCTTACTTCTATACAAAGCTGTTATGCTCTTATAGGTAAGCCCTCATTATTCTGATAAGTTAAAAAATTATAAAAATCAAAAAATTTATATTCAATACAACACAAATCCGTGTGTTTATGTATGTTTATAGGTGTGTTTTAATGTGTTGTGACATGAATGTGTTCATGACATGGAATGCGCTCCAAAAGCTATCGTGGCGATAATGATTCTAACAACAATGACTGCCATTGTCAATGCAGCGCCCCACTAAAATTACAACAATAAAAATAGTAGTAATCTATTAATTTAATTTTTGCAGTTTTCCTCTAGAAATATGTACAAAAGCTTTTTAGAAATTTTTGAATTTTCAACAATTTTTATATGCAATTGTTATGAAATATAAAAACGATAGTCAATTTTTTTATCTATTTTTTTTAAAACACGGCATTTCTGCTTTTGTTTCAACACAATTGATTTTGCACAAGGTCAGTGTCTCACCAACTGCTACAATTTATTTGAAAACTATTTCGAAAATATTTGTAATATATTATAATCTTATATTTAAGAATTTTTTAAATTAATTACTTTAGGGTCTTAAGATAGAATTTAAAACGTGATTACTTCTTCTACGAACTTCCTTCACATTTCTTCTCTTCTACCTTTACTAATTTTTCTCTGAATTCTGTTGCATTTCATTATATTTGCGTATTGCCTTCCAAACAAGCTCGCTGGTACGTCTCACCCGCTCAGACGCAACCTCTTCAACGAACGTTTTTGCCACTTTTTCCGCTGCGTCGTGTCGCCTCAAATAATTGACTGCTTTCAATGATATATCACAAATGGGCGTGAATGAACAGATAGCGGTAGTGATGGCGCCCCCAAAAAATATCACACCAACTATTGAAACAATTGCGGCCAATACCCGGAAAACCTTCGTAGCCATAAAGCCAGAAATTAAGGAGCGCATATATGATAACGGCTCGACAGCGGTCGAAGGAGCAGCAGCAGGAGAAATGGGTTCTACATTGGGCGTGGCCACTATGTAACCATCGTAATCAGTCTGTACGACGTACGGCATGGGTGGATAGGACAGTGATGAAGCATAACCTGGCGGTGCGGGATAGTGTGGTTGAAATGGCGGTGTTATCGGGCCCATTAGGGGGGGATAAAATGCACCATAGGGTGAATTGAACTGGTTGTAATATTGTTGAAATTGTTCCGCTGGAGTGACCACATTTCGAGATTCGCCATTACCATCCGTAGAACCATTCGAGCCAACAGCACGATCGGATGTCTGCATGGATGTATGAACACATTAATATGTTTCTTGTTGATTTTGCACTGCAATTCAAACTTACCACAACGGCTACACCCTTTGCATCCTCCCGCGATCCTACTTCGGCACCATCAGTCTCTGATTCCGTGAGTGTTACCTCACCATCCGTTGGTGTCACTTTCGCCGGAACGCTGTTTGTTTCATTCACTTCTATCGATTTGGTCTCAATCAATTTGGCATCAGTCGCAGTTACTTCATCCAAGGGCAAGGTATTTACACATGTACCGACCAGCAGCAGTACCGTTAGCGACACCTCCAGAGCAATATAAACTGCTTCCTTCATTTTTGACAAGCACTGACCGGAAAGACGGTTACAGGACGACTTATTTGATCTTCATAAATTTTTGGGCGTTTTATAGTCTCGGTCGCAGTGACCGTCATGCGAGAAAACAGGATGGATGTTCGATTATGCTAAATGCTTTTAAGTGTTTTTGTAGTTTTGGAAAAAGGCAATTTCCAAGGTCAAAACGAATTATGAAAGAATGAAAATCCTAAAAGGTCAGAATGAGTTGCTCAAGAAAAAAGTTTCAATGTTTTTTTTAAGAATATTTTCCTAGAAAACTCCATTCGGATTCAGACGGATTTTACTCTTATCCTAAGAAGTCCATTAAGCCTCTGACATTCTTTCAACGTCCTTTTAAAGACACAAGCGCAACAAGTGTTAAATATTATTCGACAGGTACTTGTACCCAAGCGCAACAAGTTCTTTTACACTAACAACAAAAACAACATTTGAAATTTTCCTTAAAATGGTACAGGTAATTGTCATCCTCTGATGCGTTTTGCATTCAATGGACAATACCGTTTCATTGATACTAAATAAGTCTGCTGGTTATTACGATTTAACATGGACAGGCTTGCATTTATCGTCTGCAGGCAATCATGTAAAATAAACTGGAAAGGAGAAAATCAATACAGGGTGTCCTACGCAAGATGCGACCAAACTTCTCGATCGATAGCTTAGTTAACAACAACAAAAAATATATAAAAGGGGGTGGCAATTTTTCCGATGTTTGAAAATTTTTTTGAAATGGTAAAAATGACACCCAGTCAATGAAGCGCTAAATCGTAATATGCATTCATTACCAATTAAAAATTCACCAAACAAAATTACTTAAGTCTTGAAAAACATGAACAAATCTTCAACAAAAAAGCGATGAAATAAGTCCTAATTATTTTAGAATCTTATTTAAATCTCAATGAAATGGAAATGAAATGGAATGAAAAAATATTAATTAATACCCCAATTAAAAATATGTGTTTAAGCCAAACTTTTGCACTCCATTAATTGCCGTGCAATTAAAATCAAATTAGAAAGCAAAATCTACGAATTAAAACCCAATTGAAAATTGTAATAAGCACCCAACTTTTCGCAGTATAAGTTAACATCCAATAAAATGGATTAAACACGAAAAATAATAATTAACCCCCAGTTAAAAATCTTAATCAATCCCACACTTCGAAATATGGAGCCAGTTCTTTTGGAGATTTAACTCGCTAAAGGATTATAGTTAATGCGGAATTAAAAATAGATATTAAGACTCAACAAAAAAATTAACCCCCAATAAAAACGAATTAAAGTCTAAAATTTTTGAAACATGAAAATGTCCAAAATGAAAAGTTAGAAAAAATTAATGCATTGATTCATAATCATCATATATATTAATATATGTAAAAATTCATATATTGACTTAGGCTTCATTCGCCAGACCTTAATTCATTCGAGCTTAATTGAACCTTTTTTCCGAAATCATTTGACACGAACTCACAACTGCTTTCAATTCTATTGAACCTTAATGATTGATAAAGAAAAAAGGATATTATACGGTGAGAAAGGGTTGGGGTGGAAGACCGAAATGTGAAGAATGCCAACATTCATCTGTTGATGGCCAGAACTGTTCTAAAGTCGTGAAGGTCACAGAGTACTGAAGCGGCCCACAATGATTCAAATTGATAGGTTTCTCAGATGTAGGCGTAATGCAATTATTTATGAAAAGATAATGAAAAAATTAATGAAAATCGATAATATAAACGAAGAAAAACGACCATTCTCTTTGCAAAAAGACTAGACATTTTATATTGGTTTACGACCATAATACCGAACCGACTCTCACCCACCGCCACCCCCTATCAAAACTAACTAACCCGTACTTAGGTCCTTAATTGCGTTACTTTTAGAAGTCTTCCAATTATCTAATAATGAAAATATAATGACTACTTCCAAATTAGAAACAACCTTCAAAAAGTTGCTCATCTTTACTACTTCGAAGATTATTTGCACGCGAACAGTTCAGTATTCTTTTTTTAACATCACAATGTAATTTACAACAATTTTAAAAATATTTTTGCAAAATATTGACAATATTTCCAGCTAATTATTTAATTCCGAATAAATAGTTTATCCTTGAATGGTTTCCAGGCAACGGGCGGACCCAAACACAATCAGTCAAAACAAAATTTACAGCAAAATAAAAAAAACGAGGAAAAAACGTATGTAAATAAATAAAGGACATTTAAGGTAATTGTATCGATTAAAGAAAAAGTAGAGTTTCACTTCATTTATTAATCAGACCATACGACAGACAACAACAACAACAACAATGAGTGCAGTAATAACTGCGAGGCATAACCGTGATAGGTCAGAAAACCATAACTTGTCTATGAAAAGTTTTGTATCCTCCGGAAAAGTGTTCGATTGCTTTGTGGCCACTTCTCATTAATCGTCACGCTGGGAAACTGTATTGACGCGGTAAATGTTGTGCAACACAAGTTGGTGCATCAAATTCAGTGAGTCCCATCAAAAGAAGTTCGTTTAATTGGGGCCGAAAAAACGCCTACGCAGTCGAAAGAGGAAAATAACAGAAATTAGGATGAGGATAACGATAATAATAATAATAATAAAAGAAAAAAAATTGTGTAAAGAGAGTTCAATTTCGAATGTTAGACGTCAAGGAGAACTTACTTTATAATTCATTAACGCAATTCGTTTCAGTCGGCTGCTTTGTCTCGGCAGTAACGAAAGTAACGGCATTGGAGAAATAATCTTTTCAATGACATTTCTTTCTTTAAATTGCTTAATAACATAAAATACAAATATTATTTAATACTTTGCGATTTTTATTTACTTTCTAATTCTTGACTTAACCTCTTTTGACTTTCTTAACTTTTTTACTTTCTTGGCTTAACCTCTTGACCCTTTCGAATTCATAGTGTTGCCGTTGCGTTGCGTTAACGCTTGTAAATAATGCTCACTGATACATCAAATATCGTTAAAGAATTTGTTTGTTTAATTTTGAGTAGAGGCAGCAGAATGATTCCAGTCTTATACTATCTGCCACCGAGTCCACCCTGCCGCAGCATTCTCTTGCTTGCGAAAATGTTAAATATCGAGCTCGATCTGAAGTTAGTCAATATTCTCGAGGGCGAACAAATGAAACCGGAATTTATACAACTCAATCCTCAGCACTGCATACCCACTTTAGACGACGATGGTCTGGTATTGTGGGAAAGGTAAGCCCTAAAGGTACAGTAAAAAAATCTGCTCTTGCTTTTGGTTCCTTCTAGTCGCGCCATTTTGTCTTATCTGACCGCTGCTTATGCCAAAGACGACTCCTTATATCCGCGAGACCTTCGAGTGCGTGCTTTAATCGATCAACGAATGCAATTCGATCTCGGTACTCTATATGCTCGCATGGCTGATTATTATGTAAGTAATTCTTGTCCGTATCCTTGATTTAAAGAAAGGTTTTGTTTCAATTTTACTACCATCCATTTTTTCATAAGTTTCCCACTCTTTTCCACGGTGATCCCCTGGATGAGCGTAAAAAGGACAAATTGCGTGAAGCTGTCAGTTGGTTGGAAGCCATTTTGAAGGGTCGCGTCTATGTAGCAACCGATCATTTTACTATAGCCGACTTGCCTTTATTGGTTACTGTTTCACAATTGGAGGCTTTCGGTTTTGAAATGAAGTCTTTCAGCGGATTAACGCAATGGCTCGAACGTTGCAAAAATGAATTGCAGTCATACGATTATGAGGTAAATGTCATTACCCTGTATTGGTTGGGCTGATTAAAAGAGCCATTAAAATCTTTCGTGTGTATTAAACATATAAATTATATTTTATTTATTATAGAGCTACACAAAACATATTGAGCTGTTTGCAGTGCATTGAACAGTTTTGCAGTGCAGTTTAATTTTGAATAAAAACTAATAAATTCGATTAAACAGACCCTTCTTCGATTAAATAGTTCCTACAGTGACAATGTCAGTGTGTTCACTCTCTTTTTAAACTGTTTTACTGAGTCGTTTTAGGGTGATAGAGGCACCAGAATGCGTGTCATTCAAAATGGCATCGTTTGATTTGAATGTGCCTCCGGCATTCACTACTTAATACTTGATATGAAAGGTGCATTGCAATTAATACTTAAATATTACCTCGAAATCTTGTTTGGGATGTCCTGTGTAGCTCTATTTTCATAGCATTATATACTTTTTAATTGATTGAATTGATATTTCAGGAAATCAATGGCAGCAAAGCATTAGTATTGGCCAATATGCTACGCGCCAAGATGAACAAGAATTAAGTTAATGTTTTTGAAAATAATTTCATAATAGTTTTTTATAGTATAGAACTATATAAAGCATAAACGCGAATTATATTCATTTGGATTTAGTAGCAGTGAGTTTCCAAAGCTTTATATTGTACTGTACTTGCAGAGATCAAGCCTAGAAGACATCATAGAAGTGTTGCATAGTTTTAGGCTGACATTTAACAATGCCTGATCATTACTTTCCTTTAAGTTGGCAAGTTTAATAAAGCAAATTAATGAAAAATTATATCAAAAATTAATTGATGTCAATTTAAATATGTTCTACTTCTATATACACGTATTACATATGTAAACACCTTATTGAGCCTACGTGTATTTGTGTGTATTTCTGCTTTAGGCGTTGTGGATTGCTTTGCGGTGAATGGAAAGTTTTAAGAACTAACGTCAGTGTTCTGAAACCCTTCAACAGCAACAACACACGACACACAAAGCATACAGGAAGTAGGTCGTTGCTCACTTTAATGGAAAGGACTATTTATAGATTTCATTTTTACAGGAGCAACATGAAGGATGCATCCTCATAGTATCTTTTTATTCCTCATTCATGCTTCTCTTGCTTCAAACTCAACACTTTGCAAACGATTTAAACCCAAAGTAATTATCTGCACTTTTCACCCCGTCTATCTATTAATTCTTCAATGAATTAATTGACTAAGTTTTCGAGTGATTTACTTATCGAGGACGATGACAATAACAGTTCAACACTCTCAACTCTGGAGCAGTTGCCGTTCAGACACCGGATAAGAGCAATTCAATTTGTGGTTCGATTTTTAGCGGATGCATTTTTTCAAACTGAAGTGAACTGATTTTATTGCAAAAAATTAGGAGAGATTGATTGAGAGTTATTAATTTTCCATGATTTACTTCATGGTTGGCATTTTACTATTATACTACTGTGCTTGTTGTACAAGTGCTTCAATTGCTTTGAAGCATAATTTTTGGCTTGGTACGTTCTTTGGAAGTTTCTCATACCAATCATAATTTTAGAAGGTCTTCCTCCCCCTCCTCCAGATTGTTCGTGCAAGCATGCCACTGAACGAAATTCAAGTGGATGGGGCACGATCTCGTTGAATAGTTCTATAGCCCGAGGTGCCAAAAATGATTGCTACATGATTTTTGTGATAGGTAGAAGTGATGAAATTGTCGCTTTGCGCTTTCGCGGTTTACAACTGCGACCCAGGTAAGCCTATATAATGTATTGACGAAGTTGGTGAAAATGACGATCATATTGATGATTATTGTGATTTGTTGTTCCCTTAACGATTATTGAGCTGACATTTGTTTTAATTGGGCTGCATGTAGCAGATTTTACAAGGTGGGCATTCACTAGTTATCAAAAATGCCTTTATGTGATCACAAAAAACCAACATAAATTATCAGCAATTTTTAGTGATCTACACCTAGAATGCAAACAGATACACTAATTAATTCGTGACATGAATTATTCTAATTTCTCAAAAAATGCAAAAGAATTACTTGTGAATTTCAAAAAAAAAATTAAAATAAATATAAAAAATTATTTTTACAAAAACTAAAAACAAAAATGTTGTTCAAAGTGCCGGTATAAAAAGTAGGCGGTTTAAAAATGCCGTCATTCCGTACAGTCAAAATTTCTGTTTTTCGTCAGTATTTTCATGTACACATCAATAATATGAGATGTACGTAAAAAAATTGGTAGCAATAATGGCGACCATGGAAATGCCCTATAAATAATTTTGTTTTAATTTTCATGTTGGTCTTATATCATGAAGAATGTTCAATTTTCCTTCTAATGGTCAACCACTTTAAAAAAGACATAACTCTACTTGTTAAAGAAACAAACTAGTTTATAGTGACACTATAAATTATTCCTATACCGAGATTACATTGAACACCCCTTTTAGTTCTCAAATTAAACGTCAATTTATAAATTCAGTTCGTACAAAAAAGGTAACCAAAGGGGCTTAATACATTAAAATAAGTTGATGAGTTGGAGATATCAATTGACAAAATCGATAATTGGGTAAGATTTAAAATTTCGTGACTACTATACTACTATTTCAAAGAAATGAATTAAACGATATATCGGCAGGATTTGAAAATATCACGATATTTACAATGCACAAAAAATCACATGAAATTCCTGCGGAAGATAATGCGATAGGAAATATACGGGAGGACATCAAAATATCCGCTATATTTTTATTCTTGATATTTTATACTTGATAAATTATTGTCCATAATTTATATATTCATATAGAATTTATATATAATTTATGTGTTTATATATTTTTAATATTCATAACAGGATTTATAGTTTTTATCAAATATTCAAGACTTTTTTGTTTTCAAGTATTGCCACATGCTTTATTTAATTATTCTCTTTTATAATTAGTCTTAAAAGATTCCCGTGTGTTGCGTAGAGAAGTTTTTTTTAAAAAGAAATCAGTTATTCAATATTTCTACATGCTTCAATTAATTTGAATCAATCACTTGTTTTTTGGAATTCCTCCAAGCAATAATCGATAAATTCATACATTTACGTAAAATCTAAGAAACAGCTGTTGTAATATTTGATGCGTGTAAAAAGATGTACCGTAAATGAAGGTAAAACGAAAGACTTATGATCTTCGATATTAAAGAAACTGTTTTAATAAGAATTTAATATGCAAGTATAATTTTGTTCTTCTGTAATATTGCTTAAGATCTCACCGAATTCATGAAAATGTCATTCTTTTTTTACGCGAATTTATACGAAATTGTGACTGGCAAAGATACTGTGAATGGCGAGGGTGGGAGGCGGGTCTTAATCAGGCGTGTATTCTTGCCAAATAAAAAAGTAAGAGTCTTGCGCGTTTTAGAAGAATTTCCGATTTTGATCAAGCCATTGTAATTGATAAAATATAGCATGATTGCATGGTTTTACATTTACCGTATAAATTTATTCAATAATAATTTTTACAAAAAATATTCCAACGTTAAAATTATTCATGTTCGATTAAAAAGAGAAAAATTATTTTAATAAATCATAATAAAATTGATGATGACATAAAGCAAACGCAACTGTTACCGTTAGAGCATGGATATATGCACAGACATGGATAAGGAGATTGCACCAACGACACCCATGAAAAAGGATTAGAGAAAGTGTAGAAAGAAAGAGATGGTCTGACTGGTGATTATTAAAAAAAACATTACACAAATTAATAATATTTTTATAAAAATAAAATAAAACAGAAAACTCGCAACGCTTGATATTGCATTATGGAAATCGGCGAACATCGTCGTGATCGATTCGTCGCCAATAAAACCCAAGCCCAAAAATTATTCAAATTTTAGTCAGCAATTTGCTGCGGAACGAAAGAAATTCTAGTGCGGAATTATCGACAATTGAAACTATTCTTTAAAAAGAAGCTGATTTCTTAAACAAAAAAAAAATTAAAAATGTCTATGGAAAATGTCATACCATTTGAAGAACTTGATCGGGTATGTATTATAAACATTTTTTTATATTCCCAGGAGTAGTTTTCTCCCCCAAATTAATTGCTTTCAATTTAGCGACGCCGAAAATCGATGGCCAAACGCAAACAATCGTTACAAACACCAATAGCACCCAAAGAAAATCAATCGGAAACATTGGCTGCGATCAATGAATTACTTAATCCCAGTTTGAAGATACCGCAAACGGTAAGACCATATAGACCGCCCGATGTGGTACATCTGAATGATGAGGAAGCTTTAAAGGATTTGGACATACGAAAACTGGGAGAATTGAAAGAGGTTGGTAAGGAGGAGGAGAAGAAGAGTTTTCTTTCATATCATTCAGATATTTTTCTAATTAATGATCACTATAATAGGTTTTTGTATTTCTCGATACGGATAATGATGGCATACTATCGAAAGAGGACTTACGTTCGACCTTCACATCAATGGGTACGAATGCCTCGGAAGATTTACTCGAGCAAATGTTAAAGGAGGTAAATCATAAGGAAAGAAAATGAGAGCATTTTCGAGAGAATGATTAAACTCATTGCCAGAAAACAAGACAAAACAAACATGTCAAACAATCATTCAATTACTGTAGGAAAAACTAATAGCGGATCTCTCGTTTAGGCTAAGGAACCCTTAAACTATGAAGGATTTGTAGAGCTCATGAGCCGCCGCACTATAGAGCTCGATCCGGAGGATGTCTTACTTGAAGCTTGGAGTAAATGGGATGATTATGGCACCGGAAAAATCGAAGAAAAGAAGTCAGTGCATACAGTGTTTGATCTAATTGCGAAATAAATTCAATAATTTCTTAATTTTTGCTTACAAAATGCATTCTACGAATAACAGAATATATAGCGAATTAACTAATTATGGCGATAGAATGAGTACCACGGAAGCCGATGAAGCTCTCAGTTATGCCCCAATGGCTAAACCGAAAACTCTTGAAGAGCCACCGATGATCGATTACCCGGAATTTTGCCGGAATTTATCGGGCCTAAGAAAACCCAAAGCGTGAAAATTTAATATAATAAAACCTCGAATTATAAAAATTCTATATTTGTAACGCATCCATATTTTTTTTATGATGCTTAAAACAATTATTTAAAATAAATAAATTCAATAAAACCTTACTAAATGCTGTCTCGAAATATGCTAAATATTTTATCAATAATTCTATATAAAAAAATTATTGGAACGAATCGGACCAGCATTTAATATTGAATAATTTCGCTTTTGCAGTTGCCACGATCATATCGAAATATTTCCGTATCTGCGCGATGCGGTTATTGAAAATTCCACTCATCCGGAATATTCATTTTGCAATCGAAGCAGTCAAACGCGGTCAATTTCGAAGATGCGAATTGGCAGATATGACAATATAAGTTCCATTAATGATAATCACAACAACAACAGCAACTACGACAACAATAACAACAACTCCGACAAGGACAACAACAACAACAACAACAACAACCACAACATTAACATTAACAATGTCAACAACAACCACAAAGACAGAACATCATCATCTTCGCGTATTGAGCGTCATAATTTACGATTGTATGAATTTTTTTACAGCTCTTCAAGAATTTTAGGCATTCGCATACGCTTCCGTCAAGCACAACAGACTGATCAGCTGTCAACTGCTGCTTCTGGTCACGATGGCTCAATGACATTGAAAAATATTCAACTATTTATGGAATATCGATTTTTAAGGAAAGGTAATGCTTGCGGTATAATGCATTGTTGCTTTAATAAATAACAGAATATTCGTGGCTGTCGTTTTTTCACCGTTTTTTTTTTCTTTGCACATCCAGTTGATTTTCATACCCAAGGTCGTCTCATCGCTGGATCGTATTGCGATTATTACTTCTTTGCCAGTACTGACGATGACGTCAAGAGACCTGTTACCACAAAGGCAACAGTCACAACAACTACGTCAGCAGTACCAGCAGTAGCAACATTAACAGCAGCGGCAGCAAAAACAGCACCTCATAAGCAATTAACAATGCCTTGGCTGTATTTCCATTCACCACGTTTTCCCGCCAACTATCCGGCGCATATCAAGTGTTCATACAAATTCATTGGACGGTAAATCTGGTTTAGATTAATGATCGAATTATGGTATAATTATAATAAACATGTTACCGCTATTCCCTGCAGTCTCACAGTCTTGCACTGGCTGCTGCAGCAAGCAGTAGTCTGGCCACGTGCTTTCATTATACGCTCTTTTGATTGAAAATAAAATTCGTGAAAACGAAGATATTACGCATGTGTAAACAAATCACAATGGCAACTTCGCTATGAGGTTGCTTACGTCTTATAGTGGGCTGCATAAGACATCGCCGTAGCTGCAAACTCTTACACTTTTAATAGACTTTAGTGCTTCCATTTGTTTTTAAATCAAGTACTAACTCTCCGACAATGTTTTAGCCGTGCTCTCAATCACAGCTTGATTTAAAAACAAAAGGAAACACCTCAGACGGCTTGAGAAACTCTTCAGGGTTCCGTCTTTAATATTATTTCTGCAGAGCCTTAATTTATTTCTTTTTTTCCATCTCTTTCTCTCTCTTTCTTCCTCATATTCTTTCTACACCTCTTTATAATTCACTCTACCTACCTCTCTCTTTCTCTATTTCTTTCTTCTCACGCTGCTTCAATTTAGAGCTGAAAACCGAGTCGAACTAGTTCTTGAGGAGCTGCAAATACCTCGTCAAACGCAAGGGTATGTATTCAATAATCATTTTGATGATTGCACCGTGATTTATTTAAAAATTAATTATTCACTTAATCTGGTAAGAGTTAATTTTAGTGATATTGACACAAGGTACTCACAGGGCTTTCTAAAAATACTCCAGGAGTTCTTCAGATTTCTAATATTTGTTTCGGTTTTCATAAGGCTCAATCAATTGAACAAAATTTAAAATTTTGTACACTCGATTTGACTCTCTGATAATCCCTTCTGTCCAAAAAACACATTCACAACATTTCTAATCATTTAGCTGCAATCTCGATAAATTGACAATATTCGATGCCGAAGCAGTCAATATGAACACAGTGATCGATGTGCTTTGTGATTCTTTGCCAACAAAAAGAATAATTAGTTCTGGACCCGATTTACTCGTCGAATTCAATGTCAGCTCAAATGTTACTGCCAAAGGATTTCGTGGTAAATTTCGATTTCTTCCCTCGAATAATACGTTACGAGAACCGAATGTCAGTGGAAGGGTTTCCCCAACATTTCCCTCATTGGAAACCCTACCAATAGTTACTTCTAAAGATGTCATAAAAGCAACAACAATAGCAACAGTCTTTACAACACCGACAACATCGATAACACCATCAACAAGAGCAGCTAACACAACCACCACAAGACCAAGAACAACTGTATCATCAAATGCTCAAATATTCACAAAATCGCCAAAGGGTTGGTAATAATACAAAAAATCGCAATTCGAAACAAAAACAAATTATTTATTTTCGTTGCAGCAACAACAAACATCGTTAAACTAAAAAAATCAGATAGATCAACAGTAAAAACTTCATTTAGGACAAATATAGACAGCATGGGGAAATTCAATCGACCTGGTGGTAAGCATAATTGTATATATTAGATCCTAGGACCATATATTGACGAAATTTTGAGTGGGCTGGCTTAAAAAAGGCTACTGTGAAAGTTTTTTTTGGTAACTTCTTCTACATCCGTCTTATAAAAAGCTTCAAAAGTTCGTTTCATTGAAACGTATGTCTAGTCTACCTGATCTCGTCATATTATTTTTAATAAATAGTCCGAAAAAGATTGGTATGAAAAATCCGCAAAATGATTTGATCACGCTCTATAGCTAACCTCAGCTCGTAGAATCTAAACCTATACTCACTTCCTGTGCTCACTTCGATAATAAGAGCTTGCCTAACCTAAAATGTGGACTGAAATGTCTGTGTGTCATTAAGTAACGTTTGAACGTGGCGATGCCTTTTGAATTCAGTGGCGTGCTTTCCCATAAACAGCAGTTTTTTGGTTCATATTCGAAATTGAACAACACGGCAATACTGTTGCTTATTATTCGCATGACAATAGATGATGTATTGTGCAGCTCTTCAGCGTACATTTATGGATGTGGTTCGTTCAGGTTGTTCTCTAGGTATACGTGTGTACTATGTCCATGTGAAAATTAAGTTTACTGAGGGTTTTGCTTTTACAATAGCTTGACTTTCCGCTGCTAACTACTCCGATAATCTCTGATCCCTTTCTTCCTCCCTACTGTTGTCTAAGCCGCCGTTTTTTTGGGTCTCTTCATTCAAGTTGTCGTTCACGTGGTTTGTCCTTAACGCTCTCTTTTGAAACATTTTAGTCAATATAAAAACTTCCGGCGATTTCTTAGACTTCCGCCAATTTGAAGATATAACTGAAAATATTTCCACTTCCTTCCATAATCTTTTGCGCCTTCAACGGAAATGTTTAATGTTTTTTGGTTAAGACGCAATCAATTGATTGGAGAATCCTTTTCAACAGCAGTCTGATATCTAGCTTTGGTGTTGTTTGTGGTGACAATAGTGGGATCGCGAGGACACGGTGGTTTTTCAAAGGCAGATGCAAATCGCAGTTGAAGGTCTAGTTCTGATTGTAACGGTTGTACCTAGCGCTTCTCGAGAGCAAAAGGAAAACATTTCCAAATTTGCTGAAAATATTTTCGTGACAAGGATAAATGAAAAAATATGGATGATTTTACTTTGCTACCGTTCTTATTGTTGTTACTACTGCTGCAGCGGGATTGCTGTCTAGATCTATTGAAACGAGCAAATAACGCTCTTCTTCGGGAACTGGCCGGCAATGGGCCAATGGGGAGGCATTTTTCATATGCGACCGTTAGTGAGTCATGTTTCACGCAGCAGTTGAGTGAGTCAAGCAATGATATTCTTTTGAATGCATTTCAAAAGTATTTGACATACATTCTTCTCCTTCTAATTTAGAAAATATTACGTAAAGCCCTGTAGAATTTTTCAGCAAAAGAAAGTACGAAAAGTTTGGTTTTACTTTCTATATTTTTGCAATTTTTTTAGCTTCACAAATATCACATGGAAAATTATGGCTGAAGTTAACTAACATTAAACCTTTAATTTCTAATTTAAATCATAATTTAAATTAGTATCGTTTCTGCAACTGTACTAATTCAACGCGTTTAAGCAATTTTATAAAATAATCCTAAAGTGCCTCTGGCTATCCAGAATGTCAGCAAGAGAAAGGTCCCAAATAATATCGCTTGTAAAGCTCGGTGAAGAATCAAAAGCCTTTGAAATAAAAACAGAACCAAATATAAAGAGTGCTCGTTTTGTATTTAAATCATGAAAAAAAATAATTTACTTGTTTAACAGTTTCAATCCTTTTGGTACCGTTGCTAGTTCTTCTTTAGCTAAATAAAGTCGCACGCCAAGCATACTGTCCTGGAAATATTGCGACCAATCCAACGCGCTCATATCGAATTGAAAAATCGTTTTATCCTTTACGGAAAGTTGAGTCCATAACGCTTTTGTGTTTTGCATATCGAAAGTCCAATCACGACGCATAAAATAATCGAGAGCATCAGTCTGTTTGTGTATTTTGCGATACGTTTGAACCATCCTATATTTCAAACGAAGAAAAAAGAAATATCTGAAAACAACCCTCGACTATATCGCCTCGAAGTCGGATATTTACCGTTGCTTTTTGCCTTTAAGCCATAACCCGAAATCCATTAAATAACCGGGCAAGGTATGCAAAAAGATTGCTAGAAGTGTATAGATTGTTTTGGATTGAACACCGATGAGAAACGGATACCAAGCCATACGACTTAAAGGTACCTTTAGGCCGTGCCTCTCGAGCACAGTTTTATATTCTCCCCAATTCAACAGATTCGTAGAATCTGGTACCAAATTGTAAATGGGCGGTTCAATCAATCTAGGTATTAAAAGAAAATTTAGTAGAAGGAATTTTGTTCTTTTGCTTCAGAATTTACTTTTTAGGCGATTTTTGCGACGTGCGCCACGCACTAGCCATCATAACATTCGCACAATAATCGACCGGCACGAGGGTAGCGTTCGAATTCATACGTGCATGAATAACACGCAGTACTCCATATGCCACACCCAAAATAATGCTTGTTGGTCCATATAGATTATCAATCCAGCCCGCCATAGGCTCCTTGCTAGTCGGTATCACTAGTACGAGGAATAAATCTCTATTAGTCAATATTTGCTATGCTCGGCCTTTATACACGAACCGATGCCTGGTCGAAAAATACAAATAGGCAAATCGAAGCCTTCCGTCAATACGGCATCCTCAGCCAGAGCCTTCGAGAAACAGTATGTGTTAGGGAATCTTCCACGCAGCGCATTCTCCATGCTATCCACGTGTTCAGAGCCGTGCTTTTCGAGCATGTTGCAAATGCTCTCCGCACTAATGCTAAGTTCGTTCACGTAATAACGTTCCTCAATATGCCTTATCGGGCTATTGGCAAAGGCGGAAGAAACATGAACAAAACTCTGAAAATATGACATTTGAAGGGAAGGAAACTCTTCTCATTTTATTTCACCGTCTTGACCACTTTTTTTGTTCAAGAGCTTCGAGCTTATTTTCAAATTTTTTGATAATGTGCCTGATTGGGACCTACCTCTAATTTCTGCATTTTCTTGGCCAATTTAATGAGATCCATTGTTGCCCGAACATTTATCGCTACCGCCACACTTAACGGTTCATTGAAACGTACCGTAGCAGCACCATGTATCACAATTTCAACCTGCTCGATGAGGGTTTGCGTATCTGAAGCAGACAGGCCTAGATTAGGTAAAGTGCAATCACCAGAAATGGGCGTAACGCGATCCGAGTGATTAACGTCGGGTTTAGTTTTGACAAGAACCGAAAATAACTAATTGAATAAAGGAAACGATTGTATGTTGATAAACTTAATTTACTAGATGGCTAATCAACACTCACGGGGTCATTTAGTAAATCATTAACACGATCATTTATACCCCGACCACGCCTCTCACGTATAAGAATGTAAATCCGCTGAACTTCCGTTGATCGTAACAGTTTCTCGATCAATACTGAAAAGTAAATTTAATAACTGTTTCATTCATTTATTTCCGGTTTAGAATTGAAATTCAATGTAAATAAAAATATGCATTTAATTTATGTTTGTAATTCATTATATATTATTTATGATACAAATATTTTTACATTTGATTAATATTATAATAATATATTTTTCTCATAATGAAATGCACTTTAATCGATGTCTGTCTCCTTTTATAAAATGATCAAAAATTGTCAATTTAATGAATCAATCGCATCCACGAAAATAAATGAATTTTTTTTTGAACATTTGTATTTTCTTTAAAAATCTATTATTTTTCCTTGGTCACTTTTGCTCTTTTCATACTCATAAATGTTTCTTCTTAAATTTGAATTTTGATTTTGATTTCAATATTTCTAGAATATTTGATTTTTACTAAGGACCATTTTAATACTTTTGTTCCACGTTCTACACGAAAACAAATGTGTTTTTAAATTTATATGCTAACACATCCTCTAACACTTCCCCCATTGATTCATAATGCATTCTCTAGAGCATTTCACCTTTTCCTAAAAATCCAGTGCCTCCCGTCAAGAATACTTTTTTATTTTTATAAAAATTCTGTATATCCGTTGCCATATTGTTCGTCTGGTTAATTTATATCCTGTAGTCCCGAACTCTTTCGCGTAAAGGTTATTTAGCTTTATATGTTGCCGCACTGAAAGTAAACCGTTAACAGAACTTTGACAATGACGATGCACTGGCTTTTATACAACACGCTGAAAATAGAGTGCAATAACAAAATTGACAAAAACAAGACAATTAGTATTGCTATAATTTCCTATTAATTAACGAATGCGTCAGAGCAAAAGGAAAACAATAGTGCAATTAATAATAATAATGAATGAGTGCATTTTCAGCACCTCGTAAACTTTGACTTAAAAATGCAATAACAAACGGATCTCTTATTCGCTCAGGCAAACGCTAATGAGAGGTATGTAGTAGATTTCTACGCACGTTTTTGTATCTGAAGAGGAGAGTGAGGGAGAGAGTCGCTTATAAAGTTTTAGAGATCGATCATTCAAGAGCGGTGGATTTAAAGAGGTGCTATTATTTTGATTGTTGCCAACTCTAATCAATCGCAAATTAATTCATTTATGCGTTAATAAATTTACTAGTATAGTATAATTATTCAAAATTTATTCATTGAAAATTCGTTACATTGAAAACAATAGCAATAAGAACTATAACAACGCTAATTATATATACATATATATCGAAACGTATAGTTTTGTAGTGTTTCAAAACGCACACAATTTAAATGGAATTAACAAAATCATTACGTAGTGAATTAAAATAATCTTGTTATACCCTACAGCCGAAGGGATAGGATTTATGCACTTACATCTTCCGTTTGTAACGCATTAAAGGAGGCGTGACTGGTTATAAAAGTATATATATTCCTGCTAAAAAATAACCTCCTGAGTTGATTTAGTCATGTCTCTTCCTCCCTCTAGATACGAGCGGTGGAAGATGTCGACATAGTTTGGCGCGAGTATTCATTGGCATCATAAGCTGTTTGAGATTGAAATAGGGTAAATAAGTTCAATGCCCGCCTAGTTTTTATACAAAAATTTTTATGCAAATCTGACCCTTTATAGGCTTTATTTTTTAGTTTTTATATACGTATTCAGGGTCAAATTTTGTACGCGAGTTGTTGGTATTAGATATTATCACTCCATAAAATGGACATGGCACGCCCACTCTAGCATGTGATGACTTGTTTGACCAAGGTTGTGTTGAAGATGAGTTAATAGATCTAGGTTAATCAAGAAACGATAAATGAGTTACAACAAGAGCGTGCACAGCCCACAAATTATAAGGATCAGACTTCGGCCTCGCTGAAGTTGGCGTCCTTATTTGTTTAAATTCACTTTCTTAAGTTCCCTTACTCTCTCTCTCTCTCTCTCTCTATCCGACTTAAGTTCCCATCCTCTCCGTCAAATCGCTTCTTTTCAAAGTTTGACCCTTCTATTTTTCTGATATAATGTGCATTAACTATGTCACAATTATTATTTACGTCAAGCCTTTAATGTAATCTGTTGACTTTCATATTAATCGCGTCAATTTTAATTCTCAATAAACTTTCCCAGGAAAGACGAGTTAACTTTTTTTGTTGTAACGCAAGCAATCATTACCAACTAACTGCTGGCTCAAAAACATCTACCGGAATTGATAATTTATAGATGAAATACATCAATATTTAAGTAATATTTAGTGATAGTGCAAATAGAATCTAATTTTAGGGATGCATTAACTTAAAAATTACCGAAAATGTGTTGATTTTAATATCAATTTAATTTCCTCTGCGTCCTTATTTCTCATAAAATGCAAACAATAACAATTATAATACCGGATATATTGGCACAGAAAAAACCACATTTGGTATAAAATATGAAACGTTAGACGCATCCTTCCATTAAGAAACCATTTCAAATTTTCAAGATATCAAAGTCTACTTTAGGAAAAAATAATTTTTGTATAAGCTTAATTATATTTTAACATCATCCCTCACATTGGTATCATTCCTGTTTTGTTTCAAATACTCTCTTATCTTTTCAAAATATATCTAATAGTTGCGAGAAACGTTTTAGTTGGTTGTGATAGCCTTTTGCAAAAGTCGAAGTCAAAATTTTAATATTCAAAATGCAACCTTTTGACTTATGATTGATGACTATCAGCACATACATGTTCCTACATTGTACAATTCTTATTTGCAAACAAAAGCGACCTATTGCATTCGGTTAATCACAAATATAATATTCAAATTCAAATCATTCATTTTATACCATAACGTCAAATCAGAAACAAAAACGCTTACAATTATGCCTACTATTGACTACGTTTGATTTGCTGGAAATATAAACACTACACATTTTAATAAACTCTAGAAAGTTGTTGAAGTGTGAACGATCACCTGAACGATCATCTTAATTTAATCGTCAGTTAGTTGATTAATGATTTCAAATCGAATTTAAAAAATGCATTCCATTAATGCATTCACAAATACATAAACTTGCTGAAGTAGAATAAATTCAAGGGTTAGAAACTGATTAAAACCGGTATCATACAATTAAACTGTAGGGACATGTTTAAATAAAATATTTATATTTATTTATTCCTAAGGTAATTGATTCGGTCCCTTTTTATTTCGTTAGTTACCATTATCAGTTTATATTTAGCATACTCATAATTTTACAAATCTTTATAAAACAATTTGATGTTAACTTCGATATGTAAATATATTTCTTATTTTATTATTTTTGAACGAATACAACTTTAACTGATTAAAAAAAGTAAAGTAGAAAGGAAACAGAATACAAAATTAAATTGAAGTACCCTACAGTAATAACGAATCAATATATTAAGCTCTGGAAACATGTTTTACAATAGATAGAAAGCATTTATTGTTTTAAAACAGTTGATTACAAATCTTGTAACACGTCGCGATTAACAGTTTCATAATGAAATTATTTTTTGAAGTGATCCAGACAATTAAACAATATTAAAATCGGCTTTTAAACCGGAAAAACAAGCTAGTAGAAGTTTAATAAGGAAAATAAATTATATTGGCTTTTTTTCAGTTTATATAAATTATCGATTAAACGACCATTCAAATATTCATATAATTATATTACAGATAGAATGTATAGAATATTCATATAAGCGATCAAAAATTACTTCCTCTTCGATTTATCTAAAATAATTTACAAGAAATACTGTTTAACAATCGGCAATATCGTCCGAAATTTGGAGAGAAAAGCCAAAAATCAGGTGATAATTTAACTACAACTGACAGAAAAGTACGAATTCATAATTTTATAAATACCAAAACGCTTGATAAACCCTAAGAACTACTCTCTGCCCAAACAAAGCCACACACAAGCCTTACAGTATTTTCCTGTTGGTTATGCTAAGCCCATAAGAAGAGTATGTACAACTTATATAACACTATGGACCCAATATAAAAGATGCTGTTAAGAAAACCATATATTTCCAAGTAAAACAAAACTCCCTTGGCTGGCTAATTCTCATAGATATTTACGTATTCTTTATATAAATTTTTTAAACATATATAATAAAGAACGCTGCTAAATTCCGGTTTCAACATAATATTATATAGAAAGCGCAGCTTCATCGGGAAATCGCTTTCAGGGTTCAAACTAAAATCACCAACAGACAATTTCAAAGGAATTCTAGTATTATTGTCAGCTTCCGTGTGAAAATCGCGCAATAGGTAAAATATGAACGCTTTAGCCTCAAACAACACAAACCTAGAACCTTTAGAGAGAAAATCAGAATTACTTAGTTTCACATCCACAACTTTATATCCATCTGATTTCGACCTATGCAATTCTCGGGCCAATTTCAAAAAGTGAATAAGTGAATGGCTGAACATCATTCTCATTTTCTTCGCTAAAACGGTCGGGGTAGATTTTTTCAGGAGTCGTGTGGTATCATCCTTCTCCAACACAATTCGTTGTTGGTAATCGCCATAGGTAATGTAATACCTCTTGATTTACGTAACACCTATAAGATTATCATGTCCACGTAACACATGTCTTTTAGAATTTCATACGTTAATTGTGCCCCATGCAATTTGTGATCTAAAAGAAAAAGCCATGATTAACAAATGTTTGAAATCCGCGATAGTAATTTGTCTAATTATTTCTGTATCTCGTATAAGAAGCATCGGCCTACACTGGTGGGAGAAGAATCTGTCATTTTCAGAGAAGAGAGTTTTTGAGATTTTTTGAATATGAAGCAGTTCTCTTCTGGTAAAACCTATACGAATATAACACTTTTTTAAAACGAACGTTATTCATTGATTTATTAATTGAATTTTTCGAATTTCGAATTTAAAGCTAATTCCAAAATTTCCATTTATTTCCTTGTCTCCTCGTAAACTGAAAACTTACTTTTCAGTGTGCATATCGTAAAGTTCACAAACAAAATCAAATATTGATTTTTTCCTTAAGACGGCACCATTTCTGCGACAAAGGAACGCTCGGTTTGTGATAAGAAATTCCGCGCTTCCCCCTATGACTATCATTTCGTATTCTTATCCTATATAAAGCATTCGTATCTTACATAAAGCTGTAGAACTTCATTTCGTTGTAACGCCTGTCTGCTCTTTCTGACCTCGTTATATTATTCGAAGCTACGCGGCACGACAACACTGTTGCTTATTAGTCGTATGGCAGTTATAAATGTATTGTGCAGCTCTTTAGCGAACATGGCAGATGTGGTTCATTCTATGTGTAAATTAAGATTTGCTTTTGGAATTGCTACGCCTTCAGCAGCTGACTTTTCCGAACATTATATATATATATATATATATATATATATATATATATATATATATATATATATATATATATATATATATATATATATATATATATATATATATATATATATATATATATATATATATATATATATATATATATATATATATATATATATATATATATATATATATATATATATATATATATATATATATATATATATATATATATATATATATATATATATATATATATATATATATATATATATATATATATATATATATATATATATATATATATATATATATATATATATATATATATATATATATATATATATATATATATATATATATATATATATATATATATATATATATATATATATATATATATATATATATATATATATATATATATATATATATATATATATATATATATATATATATATATATATATATATATATATATATATATATATATATATATATATATATATATATATATATATATATATATATATATATATATATATATATATATATATATATATATATATATATATATATATATATATATATATATATATATATATATATATATATATATATATATATATATATATATATATATATATATATATATATATATATATATATATATATATATATATATATATATATATATATATATATATATATATATATATATATATATATATATATATATATATATATATATATATATATATATATATATATATATATATATATATATATATATATATATATATATATATATATATATATATATATATATATATATATATATATATATATATATATATATATATATATATATATATATATATATATATATATATATATATATATATATATATATATATATATATATATATATATATATATATATATATATATATATATATATATATATATATATATATATATATATATATATATATATATATATATATATATATATATATATATATATATATATATATATATATATATATATATATATATATATATATTATATATATATATATATATATATATATATATATATATATATATATATATATATATATATATATATATATATATATATATATATATATATATATATATATATATATATATATATATATATATATATATATATATATATATATATATATATATATATATATATATATATATATATATATATATATATATATATATATATATATATATATATATATATATATATATATATATATATATATATATATATATATTATATATATATATATATATATATATATATATATATATATATATATATATATATATATATATATATATATATATATATATATATATATATATATATATATATATATATATATATATATATATATATATATCATATATACATGACCAAGTTCGGCTTAAGCAAGCCTATGCATGAGAGCAACTTAACGAAAAGTTGTACTTAATCTAGATATATGTACAGAACTACGTACAGAACTCGAAGCTTTCATAACTTTTATTATAAAGGTCATGAAATAAGGGTTATGCGATAAATTTTAATTTGGCTAGCAAAAGGGGCGGTATTTTTACCAAGCGGTATTTTTACCAAGCAAACCACTGTGTGGTTTTTAAGCATCAAACAGAGACTGGGCAGTAGGAAGCAATATCAAGTTGGGGCAGTGTAAAAAATTCAGCATTAAATTAAAAGAGCCGGGCAGCATCTTCCAGCAGGCGTTCAATTAAACGTGTAATAACAACAACAAATGTATAACCAAACTCAGAAAAGAAGAACAAAAACAGACTTGACGTGTCAAAATTAGAATTAGCTCAACAGCGGGAATTAACTTTGAGAAGTAAGTTATAGCAGCAAAATGGAAATATAGCAGCAAAATGGAAAGCAATATATTCTCGAATTTCATAGGAACTCATGTAATTTTGACAGTTGAAGAAATGAAGTTACATCTCGCTGCCAAGCTCTGTGTATTGATTTAAAGTAATGGCATGATTAGAGATAAAATTTTGCTCTATACAATCACAGAATGATACAAATTTAGTTTTAATTTGATACTTATTTCTTAGTAAACGCGTACTCGCGTCAACAAAAACCATAAACGTGGGCTTTGAGTAGAGGATGTCTGTATTTTAAGCGTCAAAGGTTTGGTGAATATAGTTGAGCCTTCTGAGGATTTTGATTAACTTTTTCACAAAATTTACTTCTGCCGCACTCACACAGGGGACGTTTGTCTCGGGACACGTCAAATTTGTTGTTGTTTTACCAGCAAAACGACGAAATGAACTGTGGACTATGAACGAATGAATTTGTCCCTTGTGCGACAATTTTGTTCCTTGATGTTTACTGGGGACACAAAACTGCGGGTTGTCGTATCGACAAAGCAGAATATTACGAATTCAGCCAGGCATGCATTTATATTGTATTTATAAAAGAGCATTATGAATTTTGAGGATTTGTTCGATCGGGGTTGTTACTGGGACTGCAAAACATAAGCTATATTATTCTTATATAAAATTTTTTGAAAATATATTATTATATATATTAGAGGAATTCATTCGTCCATATTATTTTAGAAATTTTGATGGCTTGTGTATTAAAATATTGTGTTCACAAATATTTGCACTTTCAGTGCATTTTTTAGGTAAGAAATCGAACAGTCCATTAAATTCCAAGGCAGCCCCAACATTAAACAATATATAAATATTTTTGATGTCTTTGGCTTGTGCTTTTATATACATATTTTAGTATATTTTTTCAAAATTCATTTCCAATGGCATTTAGATGGACTAAGGATACCACGGAAAAGCTGATTAACGCCCTACAACAAGAAACGTGACTCTCTGAAAACGTCACTCTCTGGGACGTGAACAGACATGTCAGGCTAAAAAAAGTGATATTTTTAGTACTGCGCTGGAAGGAATATTGGATAATGATGATACATTATAAACATTCTTACGGTTAAATGTGCCTGATAACATTGAATTTTTTAATTTTATTTATGATCTCTGTGCACAATTGGTGGTATTCAACAATATTTTTAGATTTCATTTATTTTGTATTATGTCTAATGTGAAAACTGCTGTGATTTTTTTTTATTTTTATGAGATGTACATATATGTATAAAATTCATCCGGTGGCACAGCTTTTCGAATATGCGTGTCAGCCTTCTGCAAATCGGCTTGGACCGAATTTAGAAATTCAACAAACTTTTCCTCTGACATTCACAAATAATTCCGGTAGGAATATTTATCGCACACTTGAGTGCTATTTGTCAGAACTTCGAAGGCTCCATTTGAGTTTTTTCTTTTCGCCAGTTTCTGATCCAGCAGCTTCTCCGACGAGCACTGCTAATCTCCTCCAATTGTTCCACATTATCTAAGATTAATTTTATTATTTCTGCATCTTCATCACGAATGATATATAATGCATCCACAAAATCGATCACCATAGATATTAACGCAATTTTAATTTCTTCAATATTTTCCATAGTCATTTAGCGCGCAACACAAAATGAAATGAAATCAATATTCGAAAGTAGTGAAAATACTACCATTTAGCAAAAAAAGTATTAAAAGGTAGCAAAATGTAGTAAAAAGTCTAATTAAAAAATCATGCATGGGGATACAACCTACATTCCAATTTGTCCCCTGTGTGAGTGGTATCGGGGACAAATAAATGAATAGTTCCATGTCTCGCGACAAATGTCCCCTGTGTGAGTGCGGCCTTCGTGATTTTTAAAAAATATTTCAACGATGAATAGGGAGATAATTGTTCGGAAATTGAATATTTTTTTGGTCTCTAATGCCTTTAATACATAATATTTGATACAAGCTGAGGGACGTACTGCTCTAACCCCGTTTCAATCGTTACAGAAATCACACCACATTTGTTTATGCGCGGTGAAATATGTTGTAGTTTTTTTCGGAAACTGGATGAAAACAAACAATGACAACACTATGGCACAAATTCAAAAAATAGGCGTCAGATCATTTCTTCGCGTGGTGAATTGGGAGTGCCCTATCTTATCTCTGGGTCTGATTGTGCTGCCTTATGGGCTACATTGCTACTTTCAAAACCCAATCATTACATAACGTCCATGTGTGCGTTGCTAGCGCTCTTTTTCGGTCGTATAAATTTGTCAAATAATTTTTTCCCTCGAAAAGGAGACTATAATAAGCATTCAACTGAGCAAATCAAATTCAGCCAAAGCAACATACTGCTTTATTCACTGAACTGTGCAGAAAAAATTTTGAATTTTTATTTTGCTGAACGCGACTTATAAAACTTTTAATAAAATTCCAAGTTTGTATGCAAATTTCCAAATTAAAGAATGTAATTTGAAAAACAGCAGATCACGCATTGATAGCTTTGATTGGGGTTGGCAGTTTCTCAAACAAAATATAGATTTTAATTATTTCGTGGATGTGTTTTTGAGTAAATCTTAAATCTTCGACACAAATGTTATATGTTGAAATAATGATACTTGCTTCGACACTTTCTTTAAATAGAATGTATAAAATTTTGCATGTTATAGATAAAATTCTTGGAATTCTTATTAACTACTTTTATTAATTATTGTGGGCGAAGTCAGCAGCCCTTTCATCCGTAAGGAAGTTGTGTTTCAAATCGTTCTCTCTCTCTCCGAGTGTGCAAATTATATGCACGTCTACATTTACTGAAACGAGCAAATATCGCTCTTCCTCGGGAACTGGTCGGCAATGGGCCAGTGGAGAGGCATTTGTCAAATACGACCGTTAGTGAGTCATGTTTCACGTACCAGTTGAGCAAAGATGTTTTTTGAATGCATTTCAAAAGTATTCGGCATGCATTCTTCTCCTTCTAATTTAGAAAATATTACTTAAAGCCGTGTAGAATTTTTTAGCAAAAAAAGTACGAAACGTTAGATTTTACATTCTATATTTTTGCAATTTTGTTAGCTTCATAAATATCACGTGGTAAACATTATGGCTGAACCTAAGTAATCTTAAACCCTCAATTAAGTAGATGTAATGAAATAAGGGTTGCACGATAAATTTTATTTTGGGCTCATAAAAGGGGAAGTAGTATTTTTACAACGCAAACCACTGGATTTTAAGCATTCAACAAAGACTGGGCAGTAGGAAGCAATTTCATGTTAGGGCAGTATAAAAAATTAGGCGTTAAATTAACAGAGCAGAGAGAACATCTTCCAGCAGGCGTTCAATTAAAATTTTAATAACAACAACAAATGTATAACCAAACTCAGAAAAAAACAAAAACAGACTTGACCCTGTCAAAATTAGATTTAGCTCAACAGCGGGAAGTAACGTTGAGCACCAAGTTATAGCAGCTAAATGGAAAGCAATATATTTTCTCGAATTCCATAGGAACTCATGTCATTTTGACAGTTGAAGAAATGAAGTTACATCTCGGTGCCCAGGCTCTGTGTACTGATTTAAAGTAAGCATTGTTTTCGAGCGCTAGTTACGCCTAAATATATCAAATATTTTTTTATCTTTCAATAAAATCTCAATTTTGAATGCAAATTTCCAAATTCAAGAGTTCAATTGGAAAAATAACAGACCACGCATTGACTGCTTTGATTTGAGTTGCCACATTCTCCAAAAAAATTAAATTTTACGGACGCAAATGTTACATGTTGAGATAATGAGATTTGCTTTGACATTTTCTTTAATTAGAATGTATAAAATTATGCATTTTGTGGATAAAATTCTTGGAATTCTTATTAACATCTTTTATTCATTATAGTGGGCTAAGTTGGCAGCCCTTTCATCCATAAGGATGTCGATATTCGTTAACATCGTTCTCTCTTACTCTCCGAGTGTGCAAATTATATGCAAACAAGGAGAGAACGAACCTAACGAACCTACGCATAAAATGAGTATGACTAGCCAACAAAATTCACATATATTCGTAGTTTCGCTCTCTCGTTCATAAACTTGCGATTAATCCTACGATTTTTTGCCATTTCAGTGTGGTTTATTCTTATCGGTTTGCTTTGAAAAATGTGGGCAATATAAAAACTTCCGGCGGATGCTTTGAGTTCCGCCAACATCTCCGGCTTTAATGAGCTCTAGCGTCTCCAAAGGACTTGTTGAATGTTGGTTGGTTAAAGCATTGTACGCAAAAATCGAGTGCCGCGGAATAGGAAATTGTCACGTTTTTCTTGTCTTTTAACTTACCTGTAGAATTACTTGTCTACCTGATGAATTGCGGCAATATTTGACCTTAATCTCAAACGGAAAGGGAAATGCAGAACGAAGGAAATGGCTAACTTGTCGCAGATTCCAAAGGCACGAGAAGCATTTTAGAATATGAATAACTGAAGCGCAATCAACTGATTGGGGAATCCTTTTCAACAGCAGTCGGATAGCTAGCGTTGGTGCTGTTTGTGGTGGTAGTGGTGGGATTGCGAGGACACGGTGCCTTTTCAAAGGCAGATCCAAATCGCAGTTGAAGGACTAGTTCTGATTGTAACGGTTGTACCTAGCGGTTCTCCAAAGCAAAAGGAAAACATTTCGAAATTTGATAAAAATATTTTCGTGACAAGGATAAATGAAAAAATATGGATTATTTTATGTTGCTACCGTTCTTATTGTTGTTACTACTGCTGCAGCGGGATTGCTGTCTAGATCTATTGAAACGAGCAAATATCGCTCTCCTTCGGGAACTGGCCGGCAATGGGCCAATGGGGAGGCATTTGTCAAATACGACCGTTAGTGAGTCATGTTTCACGCAGCAGTTGAGTGAGTCAAGCAATGATATTCTTTTGAATGCATTTCAAAAGTATTTTACATACATTCTTCTCCTTCTAATTTAGAAAATATTACGTAAAGCCCTGTAGTATTTTTCAGCAAAAGAAAGTACGAAACGTTTGGTTTTACTTTCTATATTTTTGCAATTTTTTTAGCTTCACAAATATCACATGGAAAATTATGGCTGAAGTTAAGTAACATTAAACCTTTAATTTCTAATTTAAATCATAATTTAAATTAGTATCGTTTCTGCAACTGTACTAATTCAACGCGTTTAAGCAATTTTATAAAATAATCCTAAGGTGCTTCTGGCTATCCAGTATGTCAGCAAGAGAGAGGTACCAAATAATATCGCTTGTAAAGCTCGGTGAAGAATCAAAAGCCTTTGAAAAGAAAAACAGAACCAAATATAAAGAGTGCTCGTTTTGTATTTAAATCATGAAAAAATAACCAGCAAAACTTACTTTTTTAACAGTTTCAAACCTTGTGGTATCGTTGCTAGATCTTCTTTAGCTAAATAAAGTCGCAAGCCAAGCACAGTTTTCTGGAAATATTGAGACCAATCCAAGGCGCTCATATCGAATTGAAAAATTGCTTTATCTTTTGCGGAAAGTTGAGTCCATAACGCTTTTGTGTTTTGCATATCGAAAGTCCAATCACGACGCATAAAATATTCGAGAGCATCGGTTTGTTTGTGTATTTTGCGATACGTTTGAACCATCCTATATTTCAAACGAAGAAAAAAGAAATACCTGAAAACAACCCTCGACTATATCGCCTTGAAGTCGGGTATTTACCGTAGCTTTTTGCCTTTAAGCCATAACCCAAAATCCATTAAATAACCGGGCAACGTATGCAAAAATAATACCAGAAGTGCATACAAAGCTTTCGATTCGGTACCGATGAGAAATGGGTACCAAACCATACGACTTAAAGGTACCTTTAGGCTGTGCTTCTCGAGCACAGTTTTATATTCTCCCCAATTCAACAGATTCGTAGAATCTGGTACCAAATTGTAAATGGGCGGTTCAATCCATCTAGTTAATAAAGGAACATTTAGTAAAAGGAAATTTGTTGTTTTGCTTTGGAATTTACTTTTTAGGCGATTTTTGCGATGTGCGCCACGCACTAGCCATAATAACATTCGCACAATAATCGACCGGCACGAGGGTAGCATTCGAATTCATACGTGCATGAACAACACGCAATACTCCATATGCCACACCCAATAAAATGCTTGTTGGTCCATATAGATTATCAATCCAACCCGCCATAGGCTCCTTGCTAGTCGGTATTACTAGTACGAGGAATAAATCTCTATTAGTCAATATTTGCTATGCTCGGCCTTTATACACGAACCGATGCCTGGTCGAAAAATACAAATAGGAAAATCGAAGCCTTCGGTCAATACGGCATCCTCAGCCAGAGCCTTCGAGAAACAGTATGTGTTAGGGAATCTTCCACGCAGCGCATTCTCCATGCTATCCACGTGTTCAGAGCCGTGCTTTTCGAGCATGTTGCAAATGCTCTCCGCACTAATGCTAAGTTCGTTCACGTAATAACGTTCCTCAATATGCCTTATCGGGCTATTGGCAAAGGCGGAAGAAACATGAACAAAACTCTGAAAATGTGACATTTGAAGGGAAGGAAACTCTTCTCATTTTATTTCACCGTCTTGACCACTTTTTTTGTTCAAGAGCTTCGAGCTTATTTTCAAATTTTTTGATAATGTGCCTGATTGGGACCTACCTCTAATTTCTGCATTTTCTTGGCCAATTTAATGAGATCCATTGTTGCCCGAACATTTATCGCTACCGCCACACTTAACGGTTCATTGAAACGTACCGTAGCAGCACCATGTATCACAATTTCAACCTGCTCGATGAGGGTTTGCGTATCTGAAGCAGACAGGCCTAGATTAGGTAAAGTACAATCACCAGAAATGGGCGTGAGGCGATCCGCATGATTAACGTCGGGTTTAGTTTTGACAAGAACCGAAAATAACTAATTGAATAAAGGAAACGATTGCATGTTGATAAATTTAATTCACTAGATGGCTAATCAACACTCACGGGGTCATTTAGTAAATCATTAACACGATCATTTATACCCCGACCACGCCTCTCACGTGTCAGAATGTAAATCCGCTGAACTTCCGTTGATCGTAATAATTTCTCGATCAATACTGAAAAGTAAATTTAATAACTGTTTCATTCTTTTATTTCCGGTTTAGAGTTGAAATTCAATGTAAATAAAAATATGCATTTAATTTATGTTTGTAATTCATTATATATTATTTATGATACAAATATTTTTACATTTGATTAATATTATAATAATATATTTTTCTCATAATGAAATACACTTTAACCGATGTCTGTCCCCTTTTATAAAATGATCAATGTGTCAATTGTGAGAATTTAATGAATTAATTGCATCCACGAAATAAATGACATTTTTTATTAACATTTGTATTTTTTTTTAAAAAGCTATCATTTTTCCTTGGTCACTTTTGCTCTTTTCATACTTATAAATGTTTCTTCTTAAATTTGAATTTTGATTTTGATTTCAATATTTCTAGAATATTTGATTTTTACTAAGAATCTTTTGAATACTTCTGTTCCACTTTTTACATAGAAACAAATGTGATTTTAAACTTAGATGCCATCACATCCTTTAACACTTCCGTTATTAATTCACAATGCATTCTCTAAAGCCTTTCACCTTTTCCTAAAAATCCTGTGCCTCCCGTCAAGAAGACTTTTTTATTTTTATAAAAATTCTGTATATCCGTTGCCATATTGTTCGTCTGATTAATTTATATCCTGTAGTCCCGAAATCTTTCGCGTAAAGGATATTAACTTTATATGTTTCCGCACCGAAAGTAAACCGTTAACGAAATGTGGGCAATGACGATGGACTGCTTTTATACAACACGCTGACACTAAAGTGCAGTAACAAAATGGACGAAAAAAATTAGTATTCGTGTAATTTCCTATTGATTAATAAATGCGTCAAAAAAGGAAAATAGTAGTGCAAATAATAATAATAAAGAATGTGTTCATTTTCAGGACCTCGTAAACTTTGACTCAAAAATGCAAAAACAAACAGATCTCTTATTCACTCACACAAACGCCAGGGAGAGCTACGTAGTAGATTTCTACGCACGTTTAAGCATAGAGTAAGAAATAACTTTATTATTTTGTTATTTCTTACTCTATGGTTTAAGTACCGGTAGAGGTGAGTGAGGGAGAGGGTGCGTGTCGCTTACAAAGTGTGAGAGATCGATCATTCAAGCGTGAGAGATCATCATTCATTCAAGCTCTAATCAATCGCAAATTAATTCATTTATGCGTTAATAAGCTTACCACTAGAGTATAATTATTAAAAATTTATTCATTGAAAATTCGTTGCATTACAAACAATAGCAATAAGAAAATAATTGGAATTAATAAAATTAAAATCATTTCATAGTGCTTTAAGTTGACCTTTTTATACCCTACATCCAAAGGAATAGGGTATATTCACTTACTTCTTCCGTTTGTAACGCATTAACGTTTGTAACGCTAACAAATAACCTTGTGAGTTGATTTTGTCATGTCCCTCCCACCCTCCAGAGTCGAACGGTGGAAGATATCGACATGAGATTTGGCACGAATATTCATTGGCATCATAAGCTGTTTGAGATCGAAATGGGGTAAATCAGATCAGTGCCCGCCTACTTTTTATACAAAAAGTTTTTATACAAATCTGCCCCTTTATAGGCTTTATTTTTGAGTATCTATTGGTTGTTGGTATTGGTATTGGTTTGGTTGTTGAGTATCGGGTTGTTGGTATTAGATATTATCACTCCATAAATATGGACCTGGCACGGCCACTCTAGCATGTGTTGACTTGTTTGACATGGGTTAATAACATAATATTGTTTGACAACATAAGATAAATGTGTTATAAGAAGAACGTGCACCGCCCACAAATTATTAAGATTAAACTGTAAGTTTATGTTACTTGTGTAGGGTATATACGCATCGGCCGCGCCGAAGTTAACATCCTTACTTCTCTAAACTATTTTCGTAAGTCCCCTCAATCTCTCCGCCAAACAGCTTCTTTTCAAAGTTTGAATTTTTTTCTACAGATGAGCATTGTAGCAAAATTGAGCAAAATGAGCATTGTAATCTGTAATGAACTTTCCCACGAAAGATGAATTAACCGTTTTTTATTTTAACGCAAGCAATCATTACCAACTGATGTCTGGCTAAAATCATCTACCAGAATTGATAATCTATAGATGAAATATATCAATATTTAAGTAGTTAATATTTAGCGATTAATATGCAAATAAAATCTAAATTAAAGTATGCACTAAATTAAAAATTATCGAACAATGTGTTGATTCTTATATCAATTTAATTTCTTGTCCGTCCTTATTTCTCATAAAATGCAAACAATAATAATTATTATACCAGATATATTGGCACAGCAATAAACACATATGTTATAAAATATGAAACATTAGACGCATTATTACATTAAGAAATCATTTCAAATTTTCAAGATATCAAAATCTTCTTTTGCAAAGAATAGTTTTTTTATAAGCTTAATTATATATTAACATCATCCCTCACATTGGTATCATTCCTGTTTTGTTTCAAATACTCTCTTATCTTTTCAAAATATATCTAATAGTTGCGAGAAACGTTTTAGTTGGTTGCGATAGCCTTTTGCAAAAGTCGAAGTCAAAATTTTAATATTCAAAATGCAACCTTTTGACTTATGATTGATGACTATCAGCACATACATGTTCCTACATTGTACAATTCTTATTTGCAAACAAAAGCGACCTATTGCATTCGGTTAATCACAAATGTAATATTCAAATTCAAATCATTCATTTTATACCATAACGTCAAATCAGAAACAAAAACGCTTACAATTGTGCCTACTATTGACTACGTTTGATTTGCTGGAAATATAAACAATACACATTTTAATAAACTCTAGAAAGTTGTTGAAGGGTGAACGATCACCTGAACGATCATCTTAATTTAATCGTCAGTTAGTTGATTAATGATTTCAAATCGAATTTAAAAAATGCATTCCATTAATGCATTCACAAATACATAAACTTGCTGAAGTAGAATAAATTCAAGGGTTAGAAACTGATTAAAAGCGGTATCATACAATTAAACTGTAGGGACATGTTTAAATAAAATATTTGTATTTATTTATTCCTAAGGTAATTGATTCGGTCCCTTTTTATTTCGTTAGTTACCATTATCAGTTTATATTTAGCATACTCATAATTTTATTAATCTTTATAAAGCAATTTGATGTTTACTTCGATATGTAAATATATTTCTTATTTTATTATTTTTGAACGAATACAACTTTAGCTGATTAAAAAAAGTAAAGTAGAAAGGAAACAGAATACAAAATTAAATTGAAGTACCCTACAGTAATAACGAATCAATATATTAAGCTCTGGAAACATGTTTTACAATAGAAAGAAAGCATTTATTGTTTTAAAACAGTTGATTACAAATCTTGTAACACGTCGCGATTAACAGTTTCATAATGAAATTATTTTTTGAAGTGATCCAGACAATTAAACAATATTAAAATCGGCTTTTAAACCGGAAAAACAAGCTAGTAGAAGTTTAATAAGGAAAATAAATTATATTGGCTTTTGTTCAGTTTATATAAATTATCGATTAAACGACCATTCAAATATTCATATAATTATATTACAGATAGAATGTATAGAATATTCATATAAGCGATCAAAAATTACTTCCTCTTCGATTTATCTAAAATAATTTACAAGAAATACTGTTTAACAATCGGCAATATCGTCCGAAATTTGGAGAGAAAAGCCAAAAATCAGGTGATAATTTAACTACTACTGACAGAAAAGTACGAATTCATAATTTTATAAATACCAAAACGCTTGATAAACCCTAAGAACTACTCTCTGCCCAAACAAAGCCACACGCAAGCCTTACAGTATTTTCCTGTTGGTTATGCTAAGCCCATAAGAAGAGTATGTACAACTTATATAACACTATGGACCCAATATAAAAGATGCTGTTAAGAAAACCATATATTTCCAAGTAAAACAAAACTCCCTTGGCTGGCTAATTCTCATAGATATTTACGTATTCTTTATATAAATTTTTTAAACATATATAATAAAGAACGCTGCTAAATTCCGGTTTCAACATAATATTATATAGAAAGCGCAGCTTCATCGGGAAATCGCTTTCAGGGTTCAAACTAAAATCACCAACAGACAATTTCAAAGGAATTCTAGTATTATTGTCAGCTTCCGTGTGAAAATCGCGCAATAGGTAAAATATGAACGCTTTAGCCTCAAACAACACAAACCTAGAACCTTTAGAGAGAAAATCAGAATTACTTAGTTTCACATCCACAACTTTATATCCATCTGATTTCGACCTATGCAATTCTCGGGCCAATTTCAAAAAGTGAATAAGTGAATGGCTGAACATCATTCTCATTTTCTTCGCTAAAACGGTCGGGGTAGATTTTTTCAGGAGTCGTGTGGTATCATCCTTCTCCAACACAATTCGTTGTTGGTAATCGCCATAGGTAATGTAATACCTCTTGATTTACGTAACACCTATAAGATTATCATGTCCACGTAACACATGTCTTTTAGAATTTCATACGTTAATTGTGCCCCATGCAATTTGTGATCTAAAAGAAAAAGCCATGATTAACAAATGTTTGAAATCCGCGATAGTAATTTGTCTAATTATTTCTGTATCTCGTATAAGAAGCATCGGCCTACACTGGTGGGAGAAGAATCTGTCATTTTCAGAGAAGAGAGTTTTTGAGATTTTTTGAATATGAAGCAGTTCTCTTCTGGTAAAACCTATACGAATATAACACTTTTTTAAAACGAACGTTATTCATTGATTTATTAATTGAATTTTTCGAATTTCGAATTTAAAGCTAATTCCAAAATTTCCATTTATTTCCTTGTCTCCTCGTAAACTGAAAACTTACTTTTCAGTGTGCATATCGTAAAGTTCACAAACAAAATCAAATATTGATTTTTTCCTTAAGACGGCACCATTTCTGCGACAAAGGAACGCTCGGTTTGTGATAAGAAATTCCGCGCTTCCCCCTATGACTATCATTTCGTATTCTTATCCTATATAAAGCATTCGTATCTTACATAAAGCTGTAGAACTTCATTTCGTTGTAACGCCTGTCTGCTCTTTCTGACCTCGTTATATTATTCGAAGCCACGCGGCACGACAACACTGTTGCTTATTAGTCGTATGGCAGTTATAAATGTATTGTGCAGCTCTTTAGCGAACATGGCAGATGTGGTTCATTCTATGTGTAAATTAAGATTTGCTTTTGGAATTGCTACGCCTTCAGCAGCTGACTTTTCCGAACATTATATATATATATATATATATATATA